>VZRS01015711.1:0-15853 GCA_013398055.1 Ifrita kowaldi
GCAGGGAACACCCCCCCCAAAGCCCCGGTTTTGGCGGAAAAGCGGCGCTCCCGGCCGCGGGGATCCCGCCTCCATCCGCTTCCAGGCGGGATTTCTCCAGCCCCTCGCTGGATTCCGCTCCCAGCGGGGCTGCGGGCCCCCGGGTGCAGGCTGAGGCACGGTAATTAATGCTAATTAATGACTGATGAACGCGTGTCCCCGCCCCGGTGTCACCGGTGGGGTGCGACACCTCCGAACAGCCCAAATCGGCCCCAAATTCACCTGGTGGGTCTGTGTTTGTGCCTTTACACCCACGCAGGCACAGCGGAGGGCTGTGACCCTTCCCGGTGCTCGGGGTTCCCCTCCAGCAGCGGGGCAGAATCATCCCAGGGAATCCCCAGCGCTCTCCGTGGGGCAGCTCTGACCCATCCCAAGCTCTGCTTTCCCTGGAAATTCTGGGATCTCAGGGAGCGCATCCCATCATCTGCCGGGGGGAAGATGCTTTTATTTCTGGCTCCGTCTCCCCGGCAGGGTTTTTGGCAGGTGCGGTGGCTCCCGGCCGGTGGTTTTGCCCCTGGAGTACACACGGGCACGTGGGCCGCGTGTGTGTGTCAGATCCGGGGAGCTGCTTGTTCCCGGTGTTTTTATTTGAGTCGAGAAGCCGCTGACGAGCAGTCGGTGGAACGAGTCGGGCAGGTCTTGGCCGGGCTGGGAGAGGGACCAGGCTGTTTCTCGTGGGTAAGGCTGGCTGCTGGGATTCCGGGATTTTGGGAGGGTTTGGGGTGGTCCTGTGTCACCTCGACCCGCTGAGGATGGTGCTGCTGTGGGAGGTGAAGCTGGAGCAGAGTGTGGAGGATGAGGAAAAGCCACCCGAGGGGCAGCTCTGCTTTCTGTGACAGGGACAGGACCCTGGAACGGCTGGAGCTGTGCCAGGGGGGGTTAGGGTGGATATCAGGGAAAGGTTCTTCCCCAGAGGGTGCCGGGCACTGCCCAGGCTCCCCAGGGAATGGGCACGGCCCCGAGGCTGCCAGAGCTCCAGGAGCATTTGGACAGCGCTGTCAGGGATGCCCAGGGTGGGGTTGTTGGGGTGTCTGTGCAGAGCCAGGGGTTGGACTGGATGATCCTTCATCCTTTCCAGCTCGGGATATTCTGTGATCGTGCTCCAGAGGCTGATCCCGCTCCTGGGGGATGATGGCAGCGCCTTGAACAAGCTCTGATCTAATTAGTCCTGGTGGATCAGTGGGGTCAGGGAGGCCTCGTGGGGAGCTGGAGTTGTGATTTGTGATGTAGTGGGAACAAACACCGTGGACTTTTGTGGCTGAAGGTGTCATGGGGGCTGTCAGCTCTGCGGGATGATCTGGGAGGTGACAGGACAGCGGTGGTGACCCTGGGGAGGCACAAGGGTGTCATCCATCACTGGGGGGTGCTCAGACCAGCTCCCAGTGCTCTGGTTCATCCTAAACAGCTCCATAAAACAGGGCTGGACCTTTATTGGTGCAGCAGAGCTTGTGCTGCCGCGTGCCAAGGGTTTCCTGCTTCCCGGTCGGAGCAGATGTGGGTCAGGCTCCGGGAAGGCAGGGAGGGATGCAGGAATGAAGGGATGCTGAGGCTGCGCTGCCCGGCCGCCCTCTGCCCACGCCGGTGCAGCCACAGGAATAACTTTGGCTCTGAGGTGTAATTTCCAGGCTAATTTTAACACTTCCAGCACCCCACGCTGCTGCCACGCAGGGAGCGTTTGCTGCTCCCGGACCCTCCAGCAGTGCCAGGTCGGAGTGTGAGGTGTCCCAAGGGCTTCAACATCAAAGCCTTCACCTGCTCTTTAATCTTCCCCCCAACAGCTGCTCCTCTGGACTGAGCAGTTGCTGAAGGAGGGGTGGGAGGTTTGTTTTCCTGCCTCACCTCTGTGTCCCGCAGGTGCCAGTGTCGATCCCTCTCGGTGTATGTGTGGTAACAACATGTCTGTCCCCCTCCTCGCCGACGCTGTCACCGTGTCAGGGGCAGAGCGGGAGACTGCCGCGGTAAGGGCCGCACCCTCCCTCCCTCCTTCCCTCCCTCCGTCCCCTGCTGCTCCCCCTCGGGAAACAGGGAGCTGCTTCCACCGGGCTCAGAAGAGCCCAGCACGGGGAAGGCAGGGCCAGCGAGGGCTCTGTGGCTGTCCTTGGGCTGGGCTGTTTGCTCTGGTGTGGGAGCTCAGCTTGTGAAGGCAGTGGGAGTTGGGGCTGATTGGGCTGTTTAAGCTTTTAAAAGGAAATCTCCCCAAGGAACTCCCCTCCTCTGAGTCCTTCCCTGGGGTCTGCAGGCTGCCTTCCCTCTGCTCCCCGAGGCTTAGGGGTTGCTGGAGCTGGAGATGAAAAGCCTGTGGAGGTGGATTTGTTAGTCCTTGGTGATACAGGGGAGGAATTCCCCACCCTGGGAGGGTGGGCAGGCCCTGGTACAGGGTGCCCAGAGCAGCTGTGGCTGCCCCTGGATCCCTGGAAGTGTCCCAGGCCAGGCTGGATGGGGCTTGGAGCAGCCTGGGACAGTGGGAGGTGTCCCTGCCCGTGGCAAGGGTGGCACTGGAGGGGCTTTCAGGTCCCTCCCAACCCATTCTGGGATTCAGGCTGGCCCTCTGCTCTGGTGCCGTTCCTGGTGGGATGATCTGTCCCTCTGCTGTGCAGAGGAGTTGGGACTTGCCCGTGGCAGCTCTGTGGCAGGATGACATCCCTGACCCACCCATCTGCCGTGCTCCAGCAGCACAGACGTGTCCTGAGCTAATTTGAGCCTTCGGGTTGGTGACTAAGTGTCCATTTGCCACCTCCCTGCCAGCCCAGCCCAGCCCAGCCCAGCCCTGCCTCCTCCCAGGGCACCACTCTCACACCAGCTAATTCCCTCCTTTCTCTGTTTAACAGGTCATTTTCCTACATGGCCTTGGAGACACGGGGTGAGTATCCCTGCAGCTGGCTGCTCCTGGGATGTGTGATTTGCCAAACGCAGATCCCGGCCTTTTGCTTCTGCTTTCCCCTGGGGGCATCTCCGGGATTTGTGTGGGGCTTTAGGCTGGGGTCGGCAGCCATTCCTGCACCAGCCTCGCAGGGAAAGGCAGGGAATTGCTGCCGGCAGCTGTCTGCACTTGAATATTTATGATCCCGGCAGCCTGGCAGCCCCCCACCCCCCGCGGGTGGATTTTGTGCTGCCTTCAGGGATTGCTGATAAGCACTGCGGCTTTTCCAGTCCTTGGCAGGGCTGGCAGCTGGGCTGGACCAGGGCATCTCTGTTGTGCAAGGCCACCTCAGAGGTCCCACGGTGGTGACAAAGGGCTTCTCCCTGCGCTGGAGATTCCCACCTCCGTGTCCAGGAGATTCCCACCTCCCTGTCCTCCCTGCCTGCAGCTCCGGGGCTTTGTGTGCTGCCCTCAGAGGGGATCGGTGCTGGGGGTGCTCCACGGGGGGTTCAGGCTGTCTGGGTGGGTAAAATCAGCTCAGGGGAGGGCTTAGGGAGCAGCAGCCTCAGGAAAATGGCTCGGACAAGCCTTGGATTCTCTTTCTCCTGTCCCTCCCCAGGCACAGCTGGGCCGATGCTCTCTCCTCCATCCGCCTCCCCTATGTGAAATACATCTGTCCTCACGCGTAAGTGCTGCCCTGGGGGGCCTGGGGGGGCTTCTCGGGGGGCCCTGAGGCTGCCAAGGCTCCTGGGGGAGGCGGGTGGTGGCCTGAGCCCAGCAGGGCTGCCCAGCCAGGCTGGCTCTGCTGCCGTGGCCGGTTCCTGCTGCAGGCAGAGCTGAGCAGCACCAGAGGTTTTTTTCTTTCCCCTCCTGTCCTGTTTGTCCCTGGTGGCTGCAGGGAAAGACAAAGGCACTGGAGCTGCCTGTGCATCCCCTGGTCGGGCAGGAGGGGGCTCAGCAGCAAGGGGAGAGGGGTTGGTCCTCCTGCTCCCCTCAGACCTGAGCTAAACCACCCAAAATGTTCCTCCGCAGGCCCCGGATCCCGGTGACCCTCAACATGAAGATGGTCATGCCCTCCTGGTCAGTGCTTTGGGGGACAGGGCTGGGTGGGACCCTTTTGGGGAGTGAGAGGGATGGGGAGACAAAATCCAGTGTCCTGTTGGGGCCAGGGAAGGGCAGAGCACACCCAGCTCCTGCCTCCCCATGCTCTGGGTGCTGGGAGAGGTGTGGGCTGACCCTGCTGCTCCTCCCAGGTTTGACCTGATGGGATTGACTCCAGACG
This sequence comes from Ifrita kowaldi, assembly GCA_013398055.1. NCBI lineage: Eukaryota > Metazoa > Chordata > Aves > Passeriformes > Cinclosomatidae > Ifrita > Ifrita kowaldi. The sequence goes on from VZRS01015711.1 coordinate 4,182, forward strand.
CACCTGAGGATGAAGCTGGGATCAAGAAAGCTGCAGAAAACAGTAAGGAGCTTTGGGGAGGGGGAAGGGGTGAGCTGCTGGGTGCCTCTCCCTCGCTGGGACTGGAGCAGGTGTCTTCCTTCCACCTCTCCTTTGTTTCTGCTCTGCTGCCATCCCAGCAAACCTTTCCCCTGGGATCTCTGGCTCCTGCCTGTCCCTGATGTGCACCCCGAGGTGTGGGGTGATGCTTTTTAGCCCCCCTCCCCTTCCACTGACCCATTTCTCCCATCTCCTTCCAGTTAAAGCAATCATTGAGCACGAGATGAAGAACGGGATCCCCCCCAACCGCATCATCCTGGGGGGCTTCTCACAGGTGAGATCAGGATCAGGACCTCAATTCCTGCTCCGAATCCTCACAGGGAGGTGGTGGATGGGTGAGCTGGGTCTGAGGCTGTCCCTGGTTCCCCCATGGCACTGATTCCACCCTCCCCTCCTGCAGGGCGGTGCCTTGTCGCTGTACACGGCTCTCACCTGCCAGCACCAGCTGGCCGGGATCGTGGCGCTCAGCTGCTGGCTCCCGCTCCACAAGGCCTTCCCACAGGTATCCCACGGGCAGGGACCCTCGGGATGGGGGGGATTTCCCCACTGGAGCTCTCCAGTTTTCCAGCAGCTCTCCCTCGTGAGGAGGGGAGCTGCCGGGTGATGTGTTGGGGACACAAACAAAGCACCTGCCCGGTGTCCCCTCACGCCTGAGCGTCCCCTCCTCGTGGCAGGCGGCGAACAACGGCGTGAACAAGGACATCGCCATCCTGCAGTGCCACGGGGAGATGGATCCCATGATCCCCGTGCGCTTCGGGGCCCTCACTGCCGAGAAGCTCAAGTCTGTTGTCACCCCCACCAAGGTGCAGTTCAAAACCTTCCCCGGCGTGATGCACAGTTCCTGTCCTCAGGTCAGTGCTGGGGCTGCAGGGAGGGCACGGAACCCCCTGGGTGGTGATCAGTGATGGGACCCATGGGAATGGCCTGGAGCTGGGCCAGGGGAGGGTTGGGATGGAGATCAGGGAAAGGTTCTTCCCCCAGAGGGTGCTGGGCACTGCCCAGGCTCCCCAGGGAATGGGCACGGCCCCGAGGCTGCCAGAGCTCCGGGATAATGCTCTCAGAGATGCCCAGGGTGGGATTGTTGGGGCATTTGTGTAGGGCTGGGCTGGATGATCCCTGTGGGCCCCTTCCCTTTGGGATCTTTGGGACCAACCCCAGCACTGTGGGTCAGGCAGGGCGGGGAACACTTGGAACACGTTCGTGCCCGACTTGCTCCGGGGAGGCTGCAGGGCCTCGTTCCCCGTTCCCGGGGCACAGCCCGGCCTTTGGGGAGCCCCGGAGTGACGGGCCGTGCGCTCCCCGCAGGAGATGATGGCGGTGAAGGAGTTCATCGAGAAGCTGCTGCCCCGGATCTGAGCGGAGCCGCTCGGGACTGTCGCAGGGGAGGGTGCCGAGGTCACCGCCGCCCGTCTGCCCCCGTGACCCGCCCGCTGCAAATGGAAGCCATGGCCCCCCCACCGCACCTCCCGCACCTCCCGCCCGTGCCCGCGCCCTCGCACCGCCTCCCCCCCGGCCGGGGGTGCCCGGCTGTCCCGCTGCTCCCGGAGCCCACAGCGGAGCTGCCTAAGGCGAGTCTGGGAGTGGCCTTTTCTCTCCTGCTCTGGCTCCGAGCGGTTCCCGGGGGGAGGTCACCGTCCCCTCGGCCCCCCGCGGGGCTGGCACGGCGCGGGTGAGGTTTTCCTCTTGGGTTTGGGGTTTTTGTACCAGTATTAGGGGCGGGACGTGCCCGGCTGCGGCGGGAGGAGCGGGGCAGGGCTAGGGCACCTCTGGGGCTCGGAGCTCTGCCCTCGGTGGCCGCTCTCGGCCTCCGCTCAGGCGACTCACGGGTTTTCAGTCAGTGCTCAGGAACCCGGGACTCCCCTGCGGACGCCTCCAGGCCCCGGGGCAGGCTCTGCCCTGGGCTGGCACCGCCAAAGGCTGCCCGGGGCCGGCGGGGAGGGTCAGCGCAGCTCCCGCACCTCCCGCACGGCCCCGCCTGTCACACACGCACACTCCCCTCAGCCATCGGCCTGGGGCAGCTCTGTCCTCCTGAGATAATCACCTCCTTCCTGCACCTCCTCCTCCTCTTGTTGCTTTTACAATCTCCATCTCCTCCTCGGCCCCGCGGGGGTCCCAGCGCCATCTCCGCCCCCCAGCCCAGCTCTGCACCCTCGGAGCCCCCGGGCTTCGTTTACACTCACGGAGCCACCGGCCCCGTTTTCAATGTCTCTCTTGCTGCTACTTGTCCTTCCCTGTGGACTTGGGCTGGCTCGGGGAGGGAGAGGTGAGGTGGGGTCCCCGGTCCCCGGGTTTGGCTCCTGGTGCAGCTGGAAGGAGCAGCTTTGCTCCCAGCCATCATCTCACCAGCATCTGAGCCCGGGTGCTGCTGTGCCCCATCCTCTGTGCTCCCGGGGCTCTCCCTGCTCCCCGGGACTGGGGGCTCTTGTCCCCCCACGTACAATCACCGGTGTCCCTCACCTGTGGCTTGTCCCCTCCCGAGTGCTGGCATCGTGCTGGGGCAGCTCCCCGGGCACAGGCCTCGAATGTCTCCTCTGGGGGGGCTCCTGGCTGACCCTCCCCTCCCACAGGGCCCAGGGCAGTGGCTGTGGAGCAGCTCTGCCCTCACCCCCCTCTTCCCCCGGGCTGAGCCCCCGCCCGGGGCTGATCATGGCTTTTAAAACACCCTCACATTCCTTCCCCTGGCCCCAGGGCTGGCCCCGCTCCCCCTGCCCGGCCCCAGGGAGCCTCTGCCCGGTGCCAGCGAGGCGAGGGCTGCCCTGGGGCTGCCTCGGGAGCTGCTCCGGGGGCTCTGGGGGGGCTCAGCCCCAGCAGTTCTGCCCCAGCCCTGCCCGGGGTGCGCAAAGCAATAACGGCCCTGCGGAGAGTCGGATCGTGGGGCCCACCCTCGGCTGGGCTCTTGGCTTGGGCTTTGCTTGGGGTTTTAGTTCCTGCCCCTTTTAGGATGTCTGAAAGCAGCAGAGCTGCTGCTGGCACCGGGGGGAGCCCGGCTGTGCCCCTGCCCTGGGCTGTGCCCCTGCCCTGGGCTCTGCCCTGCTGGCTCTTCTATGCTGTGTTTTAATGCTGCTGTGCCCCCGGCCCCCACGCTCGGCTGGGGGGGCATGAGAGGGTGGGATTGCAGCTCCCTGGGGGTACCAAGGGCTGGTGATGGACAGACTGACCTGTTTGACTGTGAACTGGAACCATGTGTGATGGGGGGGCCCGGGACCATCCCTGGGGGCCCCGCTGGGCCCCTCTGCAGAGCATTCCTGCTCACTCCCTGCCCGAGCAGTGCCAGGAACCCGGGAGGGAGAACGGCTTCTCTCCATTCCTCAATACAGCTTTGGGTTTTTTCTTTGGGGTTTTTTTTTTGGTTTTTTTGTTGGTTTTTTTTGTTGTTGTTTTTCTTCTCTCTCTTGTCTTCCTTGTACATGTTTGGGGTTTTCGTGTGTGTGTGCGTGTGTTCCACAGAGAATCAAGGTGAAATAAATCCTAAACCTATCCCGGAGCTGAGCTGGCGTCATCCCTGGCCAGGCAGGACGAGAGATTTGGGGAGGAGTGGGGTTGGCACGAGGCCCCAGGGTGCCGTTTTTAGGGGCAGCAGCTCTGGCTGAGGGGAAGCAGAACAAAGCTGCCACTTAGAAAGTAGGAAAGTTTATTTTAAAAACAAATCAAAAGCTCAATTCATAATTTAGGAGCATAAGTTATTCATCCAGCTGCCAGCACACGGGGCCGCCTGCGTCATCCCTGCCCTGCGGAGCCCTGGGAGCTGCCAGGAATAAATAGGAGCAGTGTGGGACAGGGGGGCAGAGCCGGCTCCTGGGCAGCCTTTGGCAACGGGCTTTGGGAAGTGGCTGCCACAGGAGGCCAGACCAGGCACCCCGAGGGGGCTGTGGGCAGCCAGGCCAGGCTGGCACAGCCCTGGGCAGGGGCTTCTCCGGCTCAGCAGGAGAGGTGGGAGGTGAAATTTGGTCCCCAAAACCACGCTGGGGGTCAGGGAAAAGGGGGGGGTGGAGGAAATGAGCCACGGTGGCCTTGGAATGTGAGTGGTCCCTGTGGGAGGTTCCTGGTGCCCTCTCTGTGTGCCAGGGCAGGGGCAGAGGTGCCGGGTGGGGCAGGAGGGAACGGGGTTTCTGCTGCAGCTTGGGCTCAGCAGGACTCAGAGGTCCCAGTGCTGGATGCAGCCACTGCCCAGGGCACAGGGAGGACCCAGGAGCACCTGCTCCCAGCCAGGGCTGGCTCCAGCCCCTGGGCATTCCCACAGGGGGTTCCATGCCCGGGGTGCCAAACCAGGCCCTGGCTCTGTTCTCTGTTGTGGTTCTGCTCTGTGAGATGCAAGGACCTGGCGGGATGAGGATGAGGAGGGGAGAGGCTGAGGATGCTCCAACCTTCCTGCCCCGTGCCAGAGGCAGGAGGGGGAGCTGGAACTGCTCTCCCAGGACGGTGACAGCTCTCTGGGAAGGTGGCAGGGCTGGCTCAGAGCAGCCCTGGGGCCCGGCCAGCCCTCGGCCACGGCTCAGTTCTTGCTGAAGCCCGTGGGGTTCTGCAGCTGCCACCGCCACAGGTCCTCACCTGGAACAGGGAGAGGGGAGGTGAGGGAGGACAGGGGCCCGGCAGTGCCCGGCGTGCCAGGGAGGGGATGCCCTTACACATCTTGTCCAGGCCAAAGAGAGCTTTCCAGCCCAGCTCCCGCTCGGCCAGCGCGGGGTCAGCGTAGCAGGAGGCCACATCTCCCTCCCGCCGGGCCGTGATCCGGTACTTGATCTGCAGGGAGAGCAGCACCGGGGGCTCCCAGAGGTGCCAGGGCTGCTGTGGGGGCATCAGGGGGTCCGTGGGAGCAGCTGTGCCCGTGACCCTGCAGGTCTGCCCTTACCTCCCTCCCCGAGGCTTTCTCCATGGCCCGCACCATCTGCAGCACGGAGTAGCCAGTGCCTGTGCCCAGGTTGTAGATCTGGGAGGAGGAGAAGGGACATGGATCAAGGGGAGAAGGGCCAGGCCTCCCTTCAGCCCCCTCTGGGTGCCTCACACCCCCCCAGGGCTGGCAGCAGCCCAAGGTTGGTACCTTGCAGCCACAATTCTCCTTGAGCTTCTTCAGAGCGGCGATGTGGCCCTTGGCCAGGTCCACGACGTGGATGTAATCCCTGACTCCTGTGGGGAGGCAGAGGGTGAGGGCAGAGCCCGGGGTGCAGCCAGGGATTTGGGAACCCGAAACTGCCCCCGTCCCATGACGCACCCGTTCCATCGTCCGTCTTGTAGTCGTTCCCAAAGACGCTCAGGAATTCCCGGCGTCCCACGGCCACCTGCACAGAGGGACAGGCCCGTGGGAGCCCCGTCACCCTGTGAACCCCCCCTCCCTGTGAACCCCCAAGGGCTGCGGGGGCGGTACCTGTGCCACGTAGGGCATGAGGTTGTTGGGGATCCCCTGAGGATCTTCCCCGATCATCCCCGACTCGTGGGCGCCGATGGGGTTGAAGTAGCGCAGGAGGACGGCGTTCCAGTCCTGGGGACACACGGACGGGGCTGCCCGGTCACCGCCGTGGGGACAGACCTGGGCTGCAGCCCCAGGGGCGGCTCCTCACCCTCTCTGCTTTGCAGAGATCCCGGATCATCTCCTCGATGAAGAACTTGGATTTGCCGTAGGGGTTGGTGCAGCCCCCGACCGGGTGGTTCTCATCCAGGGGGAGGTACTTGGGGTCCCCGTAGACGGTGGCGGAGCTGCTGAACACGATGTTCCTCACGCCGTGGGCCTTCATGGTCTGGGAGAGGGGAATGGCCAGCACTGATCCAGCTCAGTGCCCTGTGCCAGCCCTCCACAGCTGCCGGGACAGGGAGGAGCCCAAGGGAGCAGCGCAGGATCCCTGCGGGCTCCTCTCACCTCCAGCAGCCGGATGGTCCCGGTGAGGTTCACTCTGTAATACTCCAGAGGCTTCTGCACAGACTCCCCCACGGCCTTCAGCCCCGCAAAGTGCATCACGGCCGAGAAACGGTGCTGCAGGGGAAAACGGGCCGGGCATCGGTGCCACGGCAACAGCTCCAGGCAGGAACCAGCCAGAACTCCCCCAGTCCAGCCCGGGGGGTTCCATGGCCCACAGCAACGTGGGGCACACCGTTTCCTCCCCGCTCCCGTGGCTCCCACCCCTAGCACGGACCCCAGGAGCCACCCAGGGCACTGCAGCTCCTGCTCTCACCTTCCTGAAGAGCTCCTGCAGCGCGGCCTCGTCCGTGATGTCGAGCTCCTGGAAGAGCACGGGCTGGTGCGCGATCTCCTGCACGCGCCGGAGGCTCTCGGGGAGCTCCTCTGATCCTGGGGATGGAGGGGAGTGAGGCATTGCCGGAGTCGGGCACAGCCCGGGCCGGGATGGGGCTCCCCGCACCTCGGATGGCGTTGTGGAAGTTGTCGATGACCACGGGGACGAATCCCGCCTGCAGCAGCTCCAGCACGCAGTGGCTGCCGATGTAGCCGGCGCCGCCCGTCACCAGGATCTTCTCTGCCATGGCTCCCTGCGAGGGGAAAAAAGGCCCAAATCCTTCAGCTCCGGGGTGGGCACGGCTCGGGCACTGTCACGTCAGCACGGCCTCCAGGAGGGACCAGGTGTGGCCAGCCCGGTCACACCTCCCGGACACGGAGGTGCCACATCCCGGACACGAGCCCCGGTTCTTCCTGTTAAAGCCAGCCGAGGTCCTGGGCTCACCCATTTCCCTCAGGTTTTACCCAAAAGGCAGCAGTTCTCACTATTCATTAATTAATTAATTAGTTGATTGGGCCGGTCTCAACAGGAGTATCAGCTCTGCCCTTCACCCATTCCCGGTTTCTCCCCCAGCTCCTTAACACGGTCCCAGCCTCCCTTCCCGGTGCTGGCCCCACTCCCCGCCTCCTCCCCGGGAACGCAGACTTTGGGACACTGCGAAGCTCAGCGGCATCGGTGGGACCGGCGGCTCCGTCCCCGGGAAGGACCCCCGGTGTTCCCGAGGGACGTGGAGCCGGAACCGGGAAATTTCCCCCCAAAAAGCTGCGGCTCGGGCTGGAACCCGACCTGAGCCCCCCAAACCGCCCCGTCCCGGGGCTGCGGGAGGGAACAGCACCGGGGCCAGGTGGGAGAGGGCGGGGAAGGCAAAATACCGCGGATTTCAGCCGGGGAGCGGGGCCGGGGCCGGGAGGGACCGGAGGAGCCGGGCCCGGGGGGCAGAACGCACCCGGGGGACTGGATTTACCCCAGGGTTCTCCCTACCAGAGGAAGCAGGGCAGGGCAGCACGCCCGTCCCCCTGCCCGGTGCTCCCCGGTCCCCTCCGGTCCCCCCGGTCCACGCGCGTCCGCTGCCGCCGCTCCCGCTCAGCCCCGCGCGGGGCGCGGCCCCTTTAAGGCCCGGCCTTGGCCCCGCCCCCGAGCGCCACGCGCGCGGCTCCTCCATGCGGTGCCGTCACGGCTACGGGGCGGCGCCGCGGACAAAACACCGCGGAGGGACGGCGGCCACCGGGAAGGGGCGGGGCCACGGCGGGGGGGGCGGTGCCGCAGCGCCCCCTGGCGGCGGGAGGAAGCCGCATTTTTTGCCCGATTCCGCCTCATTTCTGCGGCGTTCATTAGCGAAGGCTCGGTAATCATTTATTGTTACAGTTTATTGAAGTGATGTGGAGAGGCGGCGCACGCAGCCTCACACCCGCCCCGCGCCCTGAAAGGACAAGGCTGCTTGGCTCGTCTCCAGTCTCACAAATAAACTGTTCAATAAATTATTTTAAATAGAAGAGTCGGGGGCGGTTCCCAAGGCCCTGATCCCCGTGAGCATTCCTTACCCCCCCAGGCAACCATGATGCCGCATTCCCACACAGAAGACGCCCTTGGAGCCAAACCAGCAGCAAAAGCTCCTTAGCTGGTTCAGCTGACTCCAATTTTTAATAGTTTTAGATTATTAAATAATGTGTTTATTACTGCTGGGATTTAGAGGTATCTTACAACAGATACAGTCCAGTACCACAGTCCCTGAAGGCTGAGATGGCCCAAGGCTGACACCTGGAGCTCGAGGGGAGCCTTTGGACTCAGCCTCCACGTTGGCAGAGGGGAGAGAAGGGGAGAAGGGCAAAGCCTGACCTGGAGAAGTGCTCTAACTGCAAAATCTGTGCATTGGCCCTTGCTCTGCAGGCAGGACCTGGTGGCTGCTGGTCTGGCCAGAGCTTTTCTCAGCCCCTCCACGTCCTCCCTTCTTTAAGGCAAATGGCGACGTCCTCAAGGTCCAATATAATCCAGTAGAATAGAATATTCTTTCATTTCTTCGTAATTCTGGTGGATTTTGAGTTTCCTCTCAAATGCTGAGCCAGGAAGGAGCTCGGGAGATCAGGGAGGAATCCCAGCCAGTGCTGGATCCTCCTGTTTTTTCTTGATCCAAGGAGAAATTCCACTCAGCGTCAGAGCCTGCAGGATGCCTGAGACACCTTGGAATTGGTTCTTCTGTTCAGAGCATTGCAAATGAAGGTGCCTGTGTCCATCAGCTTCTGGAGATCCACTCCCTGCACGGGAAAGGCACAGGACAAGCCTTGAGGGACATCTCCCACCACCCCAGGTTGCTCCAAACCCCGTCCAGCCTGGTCTTGGACACTGCCAGGGCCAAATCCTGCCCCGTGCTGAGGCCTGAGCAGAGCCCAGGGCAGCTGCCACTGACCGTGTGGATGCCCAGCCCGTTGAGCATGTACACCAAATCCTCTGTGGCCACGTTGCCAGAGGCTCCCTGGGCATAGGGACACCCTCCAAGGCCGGCCACGGAAGCGTCGACCACGCTCACCCCCATCTGCAAAGAAACCACAGTCAGGGGCTGCTCTGGAAGCACAAATCTGCCATTCCCAAGCAAGAACAAAAAACCCCAAGGGAAAATGCTTTATTTGTGTGGTTGCCCCATCCCTGGAAGCCTCCCAGCACAGGCTGGACAGGGCTTGGAGCAACCTGGGATAGCGGGAGATGTCCCTGCCCATAGCAGGAGGTGGAACGAGGTGGGCTTTAGGATCCTTCCAACCCACCCACCCCATGAGTGATCCAGAGCAGGAATCCCACCTGGAGGGCTACCAGGATGTTGGCCAGAGCCTGTCCATAGGTGTCGTGGCAGTGGACAGCCAGAGCCCCCACGGGCACCTCCTTCATGACCGCAGTCAGCATCTCCTTCATGCTGCCGGGGGTGCCCACGCCGATGGTGTCCCCCAGGGAGATCTCGTAGCACCCCATGGAGTACATCCTCTTGGAGACCTGTGCAACAGCCAGCACGTGCACTGAGATCCTTCCCTCCCCAGAGCTGCACTCCTGCTCTACCATGGTTCCCTGGACACTCTTCTCGGGGATTAAAAACCTCCAGGAGCCCAAACCTCCCTGAATTCCCCTGCCCATTTCAGCTGGATTCAGTCTCTGACAACCTGGAACCTTCCCTTTGGTTAAACGGTCTGACACATCCCCCAGTGCCCACTGCACACCCCCAGAAATGAGTCAAAACCCTCTCAGGAATTCTGGCTGTATTTATGACTGACTCACCTCTGCAACTTTAGCTGCAGAAATCTTCCCTTCATAGGGACATCCGAGGACACAGGAAACGTACCTGTGGTTAAAAAAAAATCCCACAGTTTTAGTCAGGGAAGGGAAGTGGGAATCTACTGGACAAATCAGTCAGGACTTGTACATTTTCCATGCCTACAGGATGGGAGAACTAATTTTATATTCCAGAAGTCCAGTGGCCAAAGCCTACAGGATTTCAACAATTTCTTCTTCCATGGGTGTGAGAAGTTTTCCATTACTGGGTTTGTGATCTGTGCATTTCCAAGTGGGATGTTTGCCAAGAAAATCTGATCCAAACTGGTTGTGGGTCATTCCTGAATGAATGATTGCATGTGGGTGAATTCCAGCAGGAATTCCTTACCCCCTGACAGGAATGCTGGCTTCCCTCGCTGCCTTCATGACCTCATCAAACCTCTCCAGGCTCTCCTCTATGGAGCAGTTGATGTTTTTCTTGGTGAACTTTTCAGATGCTGCCCCAAAGATTGACACCTCCTTGGCCCCTGCTGCCACCTGCAAATAAGAAATCCCAAAGTGGAATCACAGCACCACTAAAGGTGGAAAAGACCCCTGAGATCAGGGGTCCAACCCTTAACCCAGCACTGTTGTTAAGTCAAAGCCAGGTGCTTTTTCTTGTGAGGGAAATGACAAATGGAGCCACAACTTCATGACTTCATGGCCAAGTGCTAATTCAAGGGTTTCAGTGGCACCTCTTGGTAGAGATGCCTCAAACCAGCCCCATAAAACACTTCCCTTTCCAGAGGCTCTTCTGTTCCTGAAGAAACCTGCCTTGCTTACTTAGACTTGAAGATCCTGGAGCTGTTCCCCAACCTCAATGATCTACAATCTCTGACTACAGTTCTCTCATTTTATAGAAGTATTTTCCCCCCAAAATAACCCAATCCTTCCCTCAGTTCATTCTGCAGCAAAACCACCAGGACACATCCAAGTTTGCCTCGAAAAGGGTGAAGTCACAGGTGCAGCAGCAAAGGATCAGGTGGCATTGGATACTCAGGTTTTCCCAGCCCTTACCGCTGCCTGGAATCCCTTCAGGTTTGGAGTCAGCACAGGGTAACTGATCCCAGGTAATTTATTGATCCCCTGCATGACCTCGGTGTGATCAGCCATCTGCAAAGCAATCCAGGAAAGCTCTGTGAGAGTCACTACTGCCACTTCTGCCAGCCAGAAAATCGTCATTAAAATTCCTTTTTATAACGGGCACAGAAATATTTAGGGACCAGAGCCTGTAAAAGCAAACAGAACTGCACCCTGTGAGGGGTCAGGGGTCACCCAGCCAGGGCAATGTGCTCAACCAGCTGTTTGTCTGTGACCTGTCTGCCCCTTTGCTCTTTCCCGGGGTCCAAAGGGAAGCTCTGGGATATTACAACTCCTCTGCTGGTTCTTGCCCAGTAACAGGGAATCTGGAGCAAGCAGAATCACTTGATTGCTGCACTTTTAGAACCACTGCAAGTCCTGTCTGAACACGGACCTGAGGAACCCACTTGGGGGACACGAAGCTGGTGGCCTCTATGACCTGCAGCCCCGTCTCTGACAGCATGTTGATTAAATTGATCTTCACTGGCGTGGGTACAACATTCTAAAAAGAAGAAGAACAAGAAGAAAAGAATGATTTAAAGTTATTAATTTCACATTACAATTTTCACTGAAAATAAAAAAATTTCAACATAGAAAAGGCAGCTTTAAAGAAAAAAAGAAGCCGCGGCGGTGGGCACAGTGGGACATTTGGGGGATTTGGTTGGACCCGCCGGTACCTTCTCGTTCTGGAGCCCGTCGCGGGGTCCCACCTCCACCACCTTCACTCGCTTCGGGTACCCCCCGCTCGCCGCCGCCGCGGAGCTCACCTGGCACGGAGAGAGGAGTCAGCCGCGGCCCCGCTCGGCTCTGTACCGGTGCCCCCGCTCCCTCCCCGCTCCCTTTCCCCCCGGTGCCGGTGTCCCCGCTCCCTCACGGGCCGCAGCGATCCCGCCCAGCGCGGCAGCAGCCGCCGCGCCGCCGCCATGGCCGCCCGCGCTCACGTGACCGCACCCGCCCCCTACACGTGACTCGGCGGGAGGGGGCGTGCCCGCGGCGGTC
>VZRS01015739.1:0-43464 GCA_013398055.1 Ifrita kowaldi
CGGATGGACCCGCGCGCCGCGGCCCCGCCCCCGGCACGAGCGGGCACGGCAGCGCCCCCGCGCGGCAGGAACGGGCTGTCCCGGGAGGGGTCCGGGATGTCCCGGGAGGAGCCCGGGATGTGCCGGGAGGGGTTCCGGCATGTCCCGCGGGGCTCTCGCAGCCCGCGTCCCACCCTCGCCGCATGGGACAGAGGGGCGTCACCCGCGCCCCACGATCGCAGCTGGACATCGGTGTGATGAGCTGCGCGGACTCAGCCAGCCACGGGCCACGGGGCTGCAGCCCCCGCCGGCTTCTTCCTCCTCGCTCACCAGCCATGGCGGGCAGGGACGTGTGACACCGTCCCCCGTGTCCTGCCGATGAACCGTGAGGGGAGCAGGGGGGTCTGGCACGGCCGCGGGCTGCTCGCACGTTGGGCGCCGCGGGGTGCTCCATGCCTGGCATTTGTTCGGGAGCTGCCAGTGCGGGTTCAAGAGTTCAGCCCTGTTCCCGCCGTTCCCCGAGTGCCACCACCAGCCTGCCTGAACCAATTCTTCCCCACCTCAGGAGAGACTTGGCAGTGGGGACCCTGCACCTCCTTTGGGCAGCGTGTGCCCGCCCAGATGTGGCACAGAGAGGGCCGGTGGAGCGGGCAGGTGTCCCGGGGTGATAGGGCCTGGGGGCGGCGGGTGGCACGGCGCTGTGTGTGCGTCACATGCCACCATCTCCCTAGGGACCACGAGGTCGTTAGCGGGGACATCTGTGGGATATGGCTCCCCGTGCGTGGCCCTTACCCCCGCAACGAGATGCCTGCATGGGGACATAGCCCATGTCCCCGGGAGCCAGACATCTCCAGGTCGTGGTCCGGGATGGTAGCCAGACCCGAGGTGCCCCAGCATCCGCACCGGGAGGCCTGTCACAAAATGCCTGTGGTAGCCAGACCCGCACAGGTGTGACCTCTCTCCGTGGCATGTCCCCTCCGTGACACAGTGCCAGCGCATCCTCACGCATGCCTGAGGCGCAGGCTGCGGAACGGGGCAGTGTGGTGACACGCAGCGGGGACACTGCCGTGAAGGGGGGTGCTGGTGCGAGGGGGCTGGTGGCCCGTCGGGGGGGCGTGGGCGGTTCACGGCGGGGTCACCCCGCGGCGGTGGCACTCAGCGGGGACAGTCTTAATGCGCTGGGACGGAACCTCGGCTCCTTCTAATCATCGCCTGGGCGGGTGACGCCCCCAAGCCCCGCAGCCCCCTCCCCACTCTGTCCTCCCTGGCTCGGGGAGGGGCAGAAACCTCCTCCCTGCCAGAATGTGGCCATAGACAGGCACCCCTGAGGCGCAAGGTGCGGGCTGTGGACCCCTCCTCAGAGTTCCTGTGCCCTCCTGGCATCCTGCAGCCCGCGTGCCGCTGCCCGCTTGTTTGGGGTGCAGGACTGGGCTCTTGCGTGAGGGGCTGTGGGGGACAGCCGGGGCTGTGCGGGTTGCCAGGGGGTGGCAGCAACACACCGAACATGGCAGGACACCCCCAAGGTGTGCCGGAACCGAGGGAGTCCTACCACAGCCAGGCTCACCAGTATGACCAGTTGCCCTTTCCAGAATTCTCAGGGCTCCGTCCTGGAGGGACGTGACCTGCCTGGCGGGGACCAGCCGGCCGGGGTAGGGTAGTGTGGGGGCCAGGGCTGTTTTTCGGGGAGGGGTCCATGTGCCAGTCCCCCCTGTACTCAGGGGTACCCCTGGGGATCCTGATGTGATTCAGGCTGGAGGGCCGTGGCACAGCTGTGCCTCCTGCTTGGATGCTCTCAGGGCCACTGCGGGGTGACAAAAAGGGCTAATCCCACCTGGCTGTCCTTGTCTGCCCCTGCTGAGACCTGGCACACTCGGTACAGGCCAGCAGGCAGCTGGGACTGTGCTCACCAGCCGGTGAGGCAGCCCCCAGGAGTGTTGCTGCCCAGCGACCCTGCCAGCTGGCACCGCCGTCTGCCTCCCTGCCCTTGCGGGACAGGGCACACCTGAGCCCCGACCCTGGGCAGGGTCATGGGCACACAGCCACCTGCAGGGCCAGATGGGGAAGGGGGAGGTGGATTTCCAGATGCCCCGCAGATGCCACAGGATCAGGGTGGCAGCAGGAGGCTGGCACAGCCCTGAACCTCCTGGGCACTGGCTCTGTAGCAGGACCATGGTGCCAAGACCCGTCCTTGTCCCTAAGCCCACTCCTTGGCCCCGTGCCCACGCAACCCTTGGGGCAGGATTGGCCGGGAGGGTTGCTGGCCCTGGTGTAAATCTGGCCATGGTTGGCAGAGGATGGGGCACCCTCCTTTTCCCTGCACTCCATGCCCATCTGCCCTGGCTGTGCCGTGTGCCGGCTGCTTTGCTGACCCTGTGCCATGTGCCATGCCATGCCATGGCCATGCTGTGCCACAGGAGTGTGGGTGGCCAGAGGGACTCGCACCCGGCTAACGCCAGCCCTGTGCAGCCGGGGCTGAACAGACGGTCCTGGCGCAAGTGCTGGTGGGTGCTGGGGGGGTCGGCACTGCCTTTGCTGCCGTTGCCCAGGGAGCACCCGTTTGCCAGCCAGGTGCCTGGCGTCGCCTCCTTATCTGGGATTAAACAAACTCTCCTCAGATCCGGTGCCAGGTGCTGCCCCTGTGCCCGTGAGACCGCCCTTCCCTACCCTGTGCCCCTCCATGCCTGCTGCCCTTCTCCCATGCTAGGAAGTCCACGTGTCCCTGGGGTGAAGAGCCCCTCAAATACTGGACCCAGGCTCCCCTTGCTCTGGTCATGCAGGAGCCCCCGGGGTCTCTGCACAAGGCAGGCAGCAGCTCCAAAGCAGGGCACAGAGTGGGACCATCTCTGCCCCTGCTTGGGGCACCCCCAAACCAAAATGGAACCTGCACCTCGGTCAGGGAGGTGTCCGTGCCCCCAGTGTGATAGGTCCTGGCAGCACCAGTGCCCGTGGTGCCAGGCTCCCCAGAGCAGGGGTACAGCCCCTCTCCTTCATTAGCCGCTTGTCTGTTATCTCCTGCCGATAAATTATACAACACAAGCGCCTTTGAAAGGCAGCCAGGCCTCCATCCAGTGGGGCGGCCTTTGGGGGCCCCACATCAGCGATCGTGGGCTGCTGCCAGCTGCTTTTGCTGGGAGGGGGACAGGGACAGGGTTTTGGGCACTGCCCTGGTGTCGGCGTGCTGGGGATGGACTCCTGGGCTGCAATATGGACCTGAAGGCAAAGCAGAAGAGCAGTGGTGTCAGGAAACCTGCCTGCACCCCGTGCCCAAACCTGCTGCTTGCAAGTCTGCCTGCACTCCTGCCTGTGCCCTGGCCTGGACCCCTTGCTTACATGCCCATATCCTGCGGCCCAGTTTGGGGTGTGGGGCTGGTGGCCGGTACTTCAGAGGCAGCGGCGATCCCTGTTATCCGCCGGCACAAAGGAGCCGAAAGGCCGCCGCCGTTATGGAAGCAAACAAGGGCAGGGTGAGGCCGGGAAGGTGGGCAACGGCCGGCACCTGCTGGCACCTGCTGTGGTGGCATCCCTGCCCATCCCAGTGCGGCAAGGAGCAGGGTGGCACTGTCCCCATGCCCAGGAACAAGGGCCCCCCCATGCACCCCGATGTCGGGGAGCCAAGGCCATGTGGGCTGCCCAGAGCAGTGCTGCCAGCCCGTGTTGTGCACTCCCGTGCTCTCCCGACAGCTCCGCGGGTGCCCCCATGGGGTGCAGCAATGTGGCCTCCGGGTGCCCATCCCTGCACCCTGCTGGGCCGGTCCCCACCTGGGCTGGGGGTCGGGCAGGAAGAGATGAAGCCGAAATTAAGCTGTTAATGAGCCCGTCTGTCACCAGGCCACCAATTACCCGGGCTGGGAATGAGGAGATGATGGAGCGTGACTGGGGGAGGGGAGCAGGATGTCGGGGTCTCCAGCATGGAGGCAACTGGGGGGTGTCACCATCTCTCCACAACTTCCTCATCGGCATCAGGCACATCCTGTGGGCTGTGGGACAGAAGGGACCAAGGGGTGACCGGGCCACAACCATACCAGCAGCCCCAACGCATCTGGGAAGAGATTAGAACTTTCTTTCTCCTCACTGAGGTCCTGAGTGAAAAAAAAGGGCTTCTGAGGAATTCAGCCCCAACCACTGACCCTGACTGGTGCAGGGGGTGTCACCAGTGTCATGAGCTGGCTGTTCTCTGCAGTCAGAGCTTGAAGGGGGCCGTGCTTACAGGAAGCAGAGCCAATGACTCTACCCTGGGGATACTCACAGATCCTCTAGCTGCTCCTGGCCCTCGGGAAGGGGTACAGCAAAGAAGGGGGCTTATACCACCTCCCCCTCCTACTTCACCTTGCTCAAGTCTGTTGTGGTGCATGGCAGAGGCCCCTGTCTCCGTCCCTGTCCCAGCTGGGATGGGCCCGGGAGGCCGAATTCCTCCGGGCTGATGCTGATGTCAGTTTTTCCGCGGCACCTCTCAGAGCGGGGCCGGGTGCCTGTCCGGGCTGGCGGAGGGACAGGCCATCTCCCCAGCTGTCATCACACCCGCCTGTCCCTGTGATGGCCCTTAGTGGCACCCGGCCCCAGGAGGGACCTGGGGGCTGCTGGAGCCTGGTCTGGGAGCCTGCAGGAGCAAGTTCCTGCTCCTTCATGATGGAAGGGGCTCCGTGCCGGACACTGGCAGCGTCTGGCAGCTGCCTGCCATGCCCCTGCCAGACCCACTGAGCTGGAGGGTGGGCTGGGATGAAAGCCGTGGGATTTTGCTGGGCTCGGAATTAACTTAACGGCTTTGGAAGACAAACAGATTAGGGAGATGCAAGGATCGGGGCGAGGATCAGCTAAATTGGAAACAGAGGCGGGCGGCAGCATCCTGCCCAAGCCCCACTGCTCCTGCCCAAACCCACACCCCAGCCCCATCCCTGCAGCCCAGGGTGCCTCCATGGGGTCCTCACAGTCCCCTCCCACGACTAAGATGAGGGTGGGGCTGATCGGGGCTGGCTCTTTCTTCCAGTCCGGGTCTTGGCCACACATCAGCAGCCTCCGGGCATTGCTGCCTTCCCCTTCCCTTTCCCTGCCTGCCCCTTCCCGCTTTCAGTGTCCCCTCTCCCTGCCCTCCCTTTCCCCAGCACCCCGCACCTCCACTGCATCCCAGCCATGTCCCCTCACACCTCTCCTCACATGCCATGAAGCCACAGTTCCGAAATAAGCAGTCCCAAAATAAGCTTCCTCCTTGGACTCCATAAATCTCAGCAAAGCACTGAGTCATGGGGTCAGTCCTGCAGTCCCCTTTGCTGGCAGGGTGCCCTGCCCCATCCCCATGTGTTCCCTCTGGCACCCCAGGAGGGTTTGGGGTTGCGTTGCTACCGCGATAGCATCAGGACCTGGGGGCAGCCCCCCTCACTGGAGATCAGATCACCGGTAATGAGCAACATCTGGGCATGGGGGCTGGGGACAGAGGGAACGGAGGGGACAACCCTGTCGCCTTCAGCAGCCAGACACATCTCTGGGTCACTGGGCAGCATCAGACTGACAGGCTTCACTGCCCTTTTTAGGGTGACACCCCCATGGCAGGACCTCCAGTGCTGTTCGTGACCCGAGCCTGGCAACTCTCAGCCAGGTTTTGATGGTGCAGTGGGGAGAGAGTGCCTGGCCTGGGGGTCCCCGAGGAGGAGGGGGCCGTGGCAAGGAAGGCTGGGTGCGGGGACAGCCTCCTGCTGCCGTGGCCCCCCCCCGGCGGCCCCGTCCCCCTCCCGCCCCCGCTTCCTGCGCAGGCGGCCCGGGGAGGCGATGAAAGCAGCCCCAGCAGATGTTTCTGGCTTGTTTTCATCTCATTAACTGTTTCCTCTTTTATTATGAGATAAATTATTAATTGTTCAGTGCGAGGAAGAAAGGAAAGAGAAATCCTGACGGAGAACCCGCAGGCTCTGGGGAGGGTAGCGGGCAGGAGTTGGCACAGTCTCGGGCAAGGGGAAGGCAGGGGGGATTTGGGATCTCTAGGGTGGATGCAGCCCCTCGCAGTGCCACCAGCCCCCAGGTGTCCTCCCGAAAAAGGGGGGCAATTGGGATGCAGGAGGTGCTCTGGGAGTGGGGCAGGGGTTGGCTGCTGGCACCTGGCCTCTGTCAGCAGCATGGAAAGTAACCCAGACAGACAGGACAACAGGACAGAGTGCCCACCTGGGACCCAGACATCTGGGCACCAGACTCCAAGCCCCCTGCCCGGAGACCCCCAACCTCTAATCCACGCCCTCTCTGTCCCCCGTGGTCTGAGAATGGACACACTCACTGCACCTCCTGGCCAAGGAATGGGGCTCAGCCCCAGCCCTGTCACCCCTGGCCCCCCCAGCTCCCCTGCCCCCCTGAAATATTCATGGCCTGCACTGATGAGCTAATTTAATTGCCCTGATGAGAAGCTGAATAATTTACGTTCTTTTCGAGCAGGGTCAGGAGACATCATTAGCAGCTGATCTGGGAGCAGGGAGGGGAAGCGGCCGAGCCCCGACCTTGCTGCTTGGGGACACCAGGTGGGCAGTGGAGACCCAAAAGCTTTCCCATCCTGGAACTCCCATGGCTGGGCAGTATGTATCGAGGTCTGAAGTACCAAACCTCCCTGAGCATCCTATGAACCCCCAGCCATGTGGGGTGGGAAAGTGACCCCAGCCTGGTGTGTTTTGCAGCTCCCATGGTCCTGGGGTCCTGGCGGGCCCTGAGACACAGCCTCCCTCCATTCTGCAGCCTTGACAATGTTGAAGGCAGTTGTGATCTTTAAGTCTCTTACACATCCCCATCATTGCTGCTTTGGTTCACGGCCAGCAGGGATGGCTGGGATGAAATATGGCTGGGAGAAGGGCCCGGCGCGCTCCGGATTCCTGAGATAAGGGGGACAGGCGGGACAGGGACCTTTATTTACATTTTTTCCTGGAAATTTCAGCCTCTCTCTGGTGAGATCCCATCTGGCTGCCATGAAGATAAGAGGGGCTTGCAGGGGGGCTGCTGGGGCCAGGATGCCTTTCAGGGGGCTTATTACACCCCCAAGCCCGATTCTTGCCCTAGTCTGTGCACCCTGTGAGAGTGGGGGTCACAGAGGAGCACTAAGGCGGGGCTCAGGACTGGCTCCTTCCACATCAAAATCCATGTTTCCTCCTCTCCACTGGTATGACAGGGATCTGGGGGGCCTGATCCACCCCATCCTCTCAACCCCCAAGGTGTCAAGGGGAAGCTTGCATGGGCCCCACCTTGCTGAGGAAGGCACAGCCCGGGATAAATGCTGTTGTGATGGCCATGCCAGGAAATTTCAGGCCAGAGGCCACAGCAAGGGCTGCAGCCGGCTGCCCGATAACGCCTGGATTTCCTCCCGGCACTACCCAGTGTCCGGCTGGTGAGGAGGGATGTGGTGTGGGGGCTGCCCAGCAGCAGCACCTTGTACCCCGGCAGGAACAGCCCCAGCTGGTCCCCGGCCCTGGGGGACACAGCAGAGGGGTCTGGCACTCCAGCAGTGCTGGGGGTTCCAGGCTGCTCCCCTTGCAGCACTGGGAGCATCACTGTCCCAGGGAAGGATGGGCGAGGGAGAGGAGTTGCTGTGACCTGCAGGTGCCTCCTGCACCTGAAGCCCCGAGGGTCCTGTCCCTGCTGCGGCCACGGGGTCAGCTGGGGAGTCTCCTTGGGAGGTCTAGCATGGCTGGGGTGGGGGACAGAGCTAGGACCCCTGCAGCCACCCCAGCTGGCAGAGCCAGCTGGCTGGGGGCACAGGGGTATTGCACACCCAGGTGAGCAGCCACAGACACACACGCAGACACTCACACACACACGACTACACGCAGCACTGATGTCCCACACACGGACAGACACGGGCACCTCCTCCTCCCCCCGGCACTCAGACACGCACGGACAGGCTCCCAGGTGTGCACAGACCTCCACGTGTGCACACAGCAGCGCATGGACACCGATACCCGCACACCAGCACATCCAGATGTGCACATCAGAGGTGTGTGGGTGTGCACGCAAGGGCACTCGTGCACGTGCATGCACACCCCCAAATCCACATGCACACGCTGTACAGCCACACCCATGCCCACACACAGGTGGTTCCTGTGTGCATGCACCCCCCAAAAATGCACGCACATGAACACACACGAGCTCACACACACAGACACAGCCGCCCACTGCTGCCCGCATGTGTTGTGCCTGCCTGGGGTGCCGGCAGATGCTCCCCATGCGGCCGCTGCCCGCCGGCCGCTCTCCAGAGTTTGAGATCGAGGAGGAATTTTAAATGTATTGACCCCTGACCCGTCCCTGCCTCCGAGGGCAAGCCAGACCCCGAACTGCCCCCAGCCGGATGGGGATGGGGGGGTTGCAGGGCATGGTGAGCCCTCAAAGCTCATGGAGGGCAAGGGGGGCACCCTGTCTTACTCCCCATTTTTCTGCACCCTGTGTGCCCCCCACCTTGGGGAGTGCCAAGAAGGATCACTCCAAAATCTCGCTGCCTGGAGCACTCATGGCTTGGGGATGCCACAGCTGTGTGCCCCACACCAGGAGGCTTCTGTGGGAGTGGGATGCCCCTGCCATGCCCTCTGCAAAGGGTCCCAGGCCCCCTACCCTGCTCCTGCCTGGCTCTCAGCATCCTTGCATCCCGCGGAGGGATTGCGGTGATGGCAGTGTAATTAAAAATGCAATTAAGCGCTGCCACTTAGCAGAAAAGTCATACAATTTGGGGATAATTATCTGACAATATAACAAGTTGCCCAACATTAATCAGGCACTGATCTGCTCCGGCAGCTGTGCTCCCAGCTCCGGACGCTGTCTTAATGGCATCCTTCAGGAGACAGCAATAAATCAGGCCCTTATGGGGGCCCTGGGGGCAGCACACTGTCCCCTGCCTGCTCCCTGCCTGCATTTGGGGGCTTCTGGGGTGCCAAAGCAACACCCTTCCCACCCAGCCCCACGGTACTTTGTTCCTGCCTGAGGGTGCCCAGAGACACCCAAGGCAGCGGGGCAGGTCCCAGGGGATCAGCCCTCACCCTAAGTGGAAGGGATGGTGGGGCACCCATGACAGGACACCTCCTGGTGGGGATGCTGTGCCAGGGGGAGATGCCCCAGGCTGGGGGTTCTGCCCATTCTTCTCTTTCAAGGGGCAGCCAGAACTCCCTGCCCTCTCCAGGGATGGCAAAGGGACCCTGGGTAGTTGGGGGACAAGAAGTGAGAGGGGGGATTTCCCTCTTGACACCAGCTGCCAACCCCATCAGTGACGTGGGATTTCAACAAGTATTTATGGCTTGTATTTGTCGGTGTTAATGAAGCCTTCGCGCTGTAACAATATTAACTTTGAAGCAGAGAGGGTCCTATGGCTGCAGAACCCCAACATGGCCCAGGGACCATCTTCAGGCCAGACCCATATATTTCCCCATCCTAGCTGCCCTCCCACTGCTGTTCCCTGTCTTGGCTGCTGAGGGGTCCCACACCACAGGGACCCCTTGGTGCCTTATCTCCCTGACCTGGAGATGAGTCCTTTTGTCCCCCTTCCCTAAATTTATCCCTGTAGCCAATGTATCGGCACAACTCGCTTGCAGCGTGTTCCTCCCACGCTTCTTTGCCGGAGCCCCGAGCTCTGCCCGTCCATGTCCCCATCTCTGTCCGAGCCTGCCTGTTCCGGAGGGGGAAGCACAGCCCTGTACAGCTCTGACTTCTAAGGACGCGAGATAAAAGCAGAGCTCGTCGCCTTTGTTCGAACTCCGGCCGGCGTGGGCTGGGGAGGGGGAACCGCCAGAAAGAAACCAGCAGCTTAACACATTCACTTCGCCCCTAATTTGCCGGTTCTGCCACAAAATCCCATTACAAAGGGCTTAGAGCTGCGCCCAGGAAGAGGTCACCGCCGGGGGCCCCCGAGGAGATTTTCCGGCCACAAAAAGCACGAGAAAAGAGCAACCCCATCTCCCTTGGGCACTCCCCGGCACGGTGAGGGATGGGCGCTGTGTCCCGGGGTCCCCTGTTCCTACCCTTCTCTTCCACCCCGCACCTGGCAGCAGGGGAGAGCAGTTGCAGAGGCGCAGCTGGGTCAATTCACCTTTATGACTCCAAAACCAAATAAAATGCGGATTGGCATTGATCCGCAGGTGTTGAGTAGGTCCATAAAACACTGGTTCCAGCAAACGGGCACTGCCGGAGAACCAGCTGCACTGGGTTGGGTCCCTGGGGTCTGTGGCTGTGGTGGCGATGGGGTGACCCCTCAACTGGGTGTGCAGGGAGGATGCTGGGGGCCGTGGGGAGCCCAGAGCTGCTCAGGGTATCCCTGTGCCGTGGGGTCTGGCTGTGCTGGGCTGGATGGAGCTGCCTGCCTTCCCCGGGCGCCCTGCTCAGCTG
The DNA here is from genome assembly GCA_013398055.1 of Ifrita kowaldi. Lineage (NCBI taxonomy): Eukaryota > Metazoa > Chordata > Aves > Passeriformes > Cinclosomatidae > Ifrita > Ifrita kowaldi. The sequence goes on from VZRS01015739.1 coordinate 10,306, forward strand.
GGGTGCGGGGATTTGGGGGACCCTGCGGGTAGGAGGTGTGCATGGGGGTTTGAAAACGGATTGGGCACACATAGCTGGGAGCTGGCCACAGGTGGGTGGGCAGGTGTGCACCAGTGGGTGCGGCTGTGCAGGTGGGAAGCACACACACCCCCCCCGATGGTGGCAGCCCGTGCACGGGTGGACACACCCCAGTGCAGGTGTGCGCAGACCCTCCGTGGGACAAGGACAGAGCAGCTCAGTGACTACCGCGTGGGGCAGTGGCACACACAACAGCTCAGCACAGCGGGATGGGGGCATGAACCCCCGGGATGGGGACAGCGCGGGGCTGGGGCACAGCTGTGCGCTTGGCACTGCAGCTGCAGGCTCGGGCACGCTGGTGGAGCAGGGAGCGAGGCCTGTCGGCGCTGAAAGGAGCGAGGCGAGCGCCCGGGCGGGATGGAAATGAGCCCCCGGGGGTCCGCACAGCACAAAGGCGCCCGCTGGGGTGGGCCGAGACCTTCCCAGCCCCTCGCCACAATGTTTGCAAATACCAAAGGCCACTTATGGCGGGGCCGCCAGCGGGGAGGGCGAGGGGGGCTCCCAGCATCCCCCTCTGGCTGGGGGCTCCTCGAGCTCCGCAGTGCCCCATGGATACCCCGTGGCACCCCAGATGGTGGGGCGAGGTGCGCAGGGGCTGCCCGCTGCCTTTGTCGGTGTCTCGGTGCTGGAGCCAGGGGAGCAGGGAGTGCCGGGGAGGAATGTCCCCGCTCAAAGCCCACCATGCTGGGGCTGACAGCCCTGAAATCGGGCTGTCACATCCCGTCTGGGCAGCCCTTCACCTCCATTTGTGGGGGCTTGTTCGGCTCCCGCCTCATTCAGCCAACACAAACAGCACTTAACCCTCTGGCTCCCGCCGGCCCCGGGCGGGGACTGCCGGCCCCTAGCGAAGCGCTGGGCACCGGGATGTGCCGCTGCCATCCTGCCACAGCGTCTGAAGGGATGATGTGAGATACCCCATGGAGTCCGGTTCTTCGGAAGTTTAGGGTTCCCAGGATCCCACACCCTCACCTCAGAGCCCCCAACAGACAGCCTGAGCCAGGACTTGCTGCCTGCCTCAGGACTGGGGGGCTCACGCCAACCCCTCTGACACCCTACACCCTTCCACCGCTGCCTCCCTCCAGCCCCCACGACCACCCTGAGACCCCTTCCCACCCCCCCGCGAGGACACCCACCCCGCAGCAGCCCTGGCTGCCAATGAAAGCGGGAGCAGGAGCCTTTCCTTTGACACAATTAAGCAGCCCGGGGTCCCAGCGCCTCGGCTCGCTGCAGTGTGTTAAATTAATGTAGCAGAAAAAATCATTATGCGGGGACACAGATGGAAGTGACCAAGCAGAAAATGCGATGTGCAGCGGCAGAGGACCCCTCTTACCCGTGTAAACACCACGGGGAAGAACAGGTTTCCCAGCTCCCAGGCGAGGAGGTGACCGCAGCCTGCTGGGGTGTTTCCCCCCCTCATTGCCACCGGGGCAAGTCCCGGATGGAGCCGGACATGGGGTCCCATGGGCAGGGGAGGGGACAGAAGGTGGGACCCCCCGGGCAGCGGCTACCCCAGGTTTGGGAGGGCCGGCCAGCGAGCCGGGCAGTGCGTGTGGCCGGGCCTCTGCTCACAATTACCATGTCATTATGTGCCGGCACAGCCGTGGCTAACGGAGCAGAAAAGCGGCCCCTGCCCAGCACCCGTGGGGAACGGGGTGAGGGGCCCCCAGGGAGCACCCAGCTACACGTGTACCTGTACCCACATGTGCACCCAGCACATGTCCCCATGGGTGGGAGCTTATTCCCCAAGGACCACCACTCAGGAGACCTCTCCCTGGGTGCACCCCCCAGTCTCACCTGCCTTTATAGCCCCAGGGGACCTGCACTCACCCTGGGGACCCTCTCAGTCCCCAAGGGAGCTGCCCTGGAGAGGGCTTCTGCTCCCCAGGGAGGTAAGCCCAGGGCAGACACGGTCCTGGGGCTCACCTCAGCAAACACTGAGCCGCAGGGCTGCTCCCAGAGACCTTGCAGGTCAGTAACCCCAAACACTGGGCAAAGGGTCCCCACACCAGGACCAAGCACAAGGCACAGGAGGACACAGAGGGAACGGAGGGGTGCTGAGCACATGGGAAACACAGGGTTGGATGTCACCAAGGCAAACTGTCCTCCTCCTCTCTCATGGGTCCTACCTGCTGTTTGGGCAGGAGCTGGAGCCTCCCAGTTTGAACCCACGGGTGTTTTAGTGGGCTGAGACTACCCCTGGGTGTGTGGGAGGTTCCCACCACCCCTAGGGGTCCGTCAACAGCCCAGCTCCCCTCCTGGCTGACCTTATACCCCACAGCCTCCTCCAGCCTGGATTATCCCCAGCTGGCCAACCTGTGGCAAACAAGGACTGGTTTACACACTTGCCCGTGTTTGCCAGGAGCTCCCAAGTGCCAGCGTTTGGGCACTTCCCAGGCCACCTCCCTCTGGGGCCTGGGATGGTGGGACATGAAGATGGACAGGGGGTCAGAGGGGTGGCTGGACGCTGGCACAGGGTTATCGTGCTGGGGTGGCGTGGGATGATAACCAGAGCTCCCTCCTGTCAGCACTCTGCAGTGTGAAAGTAGGATGGGGACAGGGACAGTCCCCAAGCCCCTGTCCCCCACCTTGGGGATGCCTTGGGATGGCGGGTGCCTGCTCCCCACTGCCTTCTTGTCTGGCTTTGTTTCCACTGGGCTGTGTTCCCACCCGCCCAATATTCATGTGGGCCCCTTCCCTCCCCGGGGGGCTGCTAATCCCCCCCGAAACGGGCCAGGGATTGTTGACCGAGCTGCCATATCCCTTGAACAAGCAAGCCTGGGCCCCGCAGCTGCCGCCGGATTAAGAGTCACCCTTTCGCTGCCACAGCCCCCGCGCCAAAGCCCCTGCCCCCCCAGCATGCTCGGGCCCCCATCCATGAGGGGGGGGGCAGCCAACGGGACGCCAAGGAGGTGGTTATTTGGGGCACTCCCGCTGTCAAAACTGACAGGTTTAGCATGGCTCTGCCAGCAGCCGAAATGCCTGATCTGCTGGGTCCGGCTTGTGTTGGCAGTGCCTGGGGAGGGGGTGCCAGGAGCGTGCCAGCCCGCAGGAAGGAGCCCTGGAGGGTGTCTGTAGTGTGACACTGGCACTGGCATCGGTGGCTGCCCTGCTGGAGCTGCCACCGGCCATGGCAGGGGCACAGCTGTGCACGGCAGCGGCACAGGGCGAGGAGCAGCTCTCACGCTCCAGGATTGTGGGTCATTGGAATTACATTAATTAGCGTGTGCTAATGGTATCTAATTAACACCCGGCTGTGCTGATGCGGAGCTTGCTAAGCCAGGCACCTGACCCCTGCCCTGCTGCCTCAGTTTACCCACCTGCAGCAGGGTGAGCCTGGCACCTGGTGCTCCGTGAAGCCAAGGGACATCAAACCAACATGGAAATGTTGCAGGGAGAGGGGACCAGCTGCTGGCTTGTTATCGGAGTCAGCCCTGCCAAGTGCTCCATCCGGGGCAGCCTCTGGCTATCTCGCTATCTCAAGAGCTCGCTCTGGGTCAGGGTGGACATGTCCACACGCCAAGAGGGTGTTGCTGGATGCCCAAGCCAGGATGGCTGGGGGGTACCCAGGCATGTCTCAGGGGGTGAATAAATAGAGATGGGAAGAGCAGAGTACCATGGTTCTGTCTGCTCCTGCTGCAGAGAGGAATGTGGGAGCTGCCCTTTGTAGGGGGAGTCGGGCACCCGTGGGTGCTATTCATACCTGCAGAGATTAAAAAACACCTTTTGACTCCACTGACAAGCCCCCAGAGCCCTGCAGCAGGGCTTTCATCCTGGTTAAGTGCACAGAGCAGATAAAGGGTCCTCAAGAGTCCCCAAGGAGCTGGCTGAGAGGCTTGCTGTCCTCAGTGTGCATTTTTGGTGGCAAGCACCCTGTCCCTCCCTCTCAGGGACCCCCTGAGCCCTGCAGCAGCCTCAGCAGTGGTGCTGGGCACCTTCTGTCATGGGCTGTAAAGAGGAAAAGCCCTTTACTCATGCTGTGCCCATCCCAGCTGCACCTAGAGAGTCTCTGTCTCCAGGTGACGTGTGACACCAGCTCGAGGATGAGCCAGCTGGTGTAATGGGTGCCATCCCCCGGCAGGTGGGCTTGACCCCCCAAGTGCTGCGGGGATATCTGGAGGCTGTAGCTTCACGGGACACAGAGGGTTCCCCAACATCAGCATTTAGGGGCATTTTGGGGCCAACCCCATCTGGGCGAGGGGTTGGTGCAGGGGGAAAGGGTACTTCAGAAACTGCAAACCCCGGCGCAAGCTGTCCTGCCTTCAATGCAAGCAGTGAGTGTGAAGTTAAGAGATAAAGAGGGAATTAGGAGATAAAGTCTGCGTAATCCCAGTTGCTCTATGCAATTAAAATGAGCTTCACCCCGCTGTAATTGGATGGAAGCTGCCTGCCAGCGTCAGCGCGACCGGGAGCGTTGGGCGAGCAGGCGCGGAGGATTCACCGCACCGAGCACGGAGACTTATCTCCCTGCCAGAAAAACCGAGAGGGCAGCGGCACAGAGAGCGGGAGTTAATGAGATGAAAATGGAAAGCCTGGCACAAAGGATTAGCTCCCGGCCGGCTCTGCTGCTGAAATCCCAAGGTTCCCTGGAAAGGCTTTCCTTGCATCATGGATGCATCCTGCCTGAGCCTGCTTTGCAGAGGAGGCATGTGCTTGGAGCAGGAAAATTTGGCTCCTCTTCACCACTTTGACCCCTCAGCTGGAGCTGGGCTGTCCCAGCCTCCAGCTCCCCCTGCTCCATCACATCCCTGCCCTGGTGCCCAGTCTCCCCCCGGAGGGTCCCTGCACAAGACGATCCCTAACAGCATTTACAGCTGCTGGTATTAAGCAGAAATAAAAAAACCCCAAGTGCAGATTAAAAGGACACTGATGGAATGCCAGGAGAAGAATTACAGCCCTAATAAACTGCTGCCTTCTGCTGGGGGTGGGTGACAAGGGGGTTTACGAGGCCATTTAAACTTCACTGTCAGAAAGGTGTATTAAAGCTATAAAGGTCTCGTTGCCTCTCCTGTCCCCTGGATGCTGGAGCATGGCTGTGGTCATAAATCCACCTGCTCGCAGCCCGGGGCGAGGGGCCCAAAGCCCCTTGTCCCTGGGAAAAGCCAGGAAGAGCAGTGCGGCCTCCTTGGCCGGGGTCTTGGAGGGTGACGTCAGCCCTGGCGTGAGATAAATGCCGGCCGCGGGCCGGCAGGGACAGGATTATCTCGGCGCGGAGGCCGGGACATGCGTCGTCCATCACCCACTGCCCACCCGCCGGGAGCGTGTGAATGGGAACCCACACCCCTGGTGCCAGCGCACCCTGTCCCCTGCCTGCCACCTGGGCCCAAGAGGCAGCAGGACAGTGGCTGCCATCGCACTGTCAGGGTCGGCTCCTGCCTCACACCAGCCCCCAGATGTGCTGTGCCTCTGCTCCGTCACCCGGGTCCTTGACCCCATGAGCCCCAGAGCTGAGGGTGTCACGGGACAGGGACGGGATGGGCCCTCCCCAGCCCTGTGCCTGGCTCTGCCCCATCCCTGCAGTCCTGCGGGTTTGTTTGCACGGGTCTGATGACGCTGGCTCACACCCCTCGGCACTCCTGCTCCAGTGTTCCCTGCCCAGGCCTGGCTCATCCTCCTGCTCCGCTTCCTGCATGCTGGGCTGTGGACAGAAACATCCACCACATCCATGGAGCTTTTTGGCTCCCTCCTCTCTGTCAGTGCCTCCTGTGGGGCCCTTCTGTGCCATTGTGGGATGGGGATGGGGTTAGGCACAGCGACAGGAACAGGGTAGGGAGAAGAATGGGGCTGGTGCTGCAAGGTGCTTTCCAGCAGAAGTCACCTGGCACAGCCTGACTCACCGCCCTGGGGATGGGTCATGGTTTCAGCTTCATCCTCCCGGGGTGCAGTCCTGGTTCCCCGCCTGGGTGACGATGGGGACAGCAGGATGGGGGGAAACTACACCAGGGAGGTGGCAGAAGCTGAGCCACCCTGTAAGGTGGTGGCATGAGACACCCTTCTTCCCAGGCACCAGTGTGGGGCTGCTGGGGTGGCAGGGATGTGCTGGGGGTCAGTGAGGCTGGCTGGGGAGCACCAAGAGCAGGCAGGACTCAGTGCAGGGAATTAAGGGTGAATTACGGTGGCCTCTCCCCGCAGTGTGCTCTGCTAGGAGCCACTCGCTCCCTCCACTGCCCCAGTTTGGAGGCCCTCGGTCCCTGCTTCTTCCCACGCAGGCTCATTAGCGAGTTCAGAGCAAGAAAACCCGTTAATGGCACGAAATGACTTCAGGCTGTGACACGGGCAGTGGGGATCCAAGCCCAAACCCTCACACACAGCGGGGACCGCTGCTTTTCCTCTTCCCTTTGAACTTCCCCAGCTGCCCCGAGCTGTGGTTCCCCCGAGCACGGACTGGGGCAGCTGGGATGGTGGGGCACAGCAGGGTGTGGCAGCCGAGCTCCCCACCCGCTGCTGCACCGACCCCCTCCCCAGGCTCAGCCCATCCGCCCCGGCTTCAGAGCAGCACCCGGGTTCAGGGCATCGCTCTGGAGTGTTTGGCTCTTGCAACAGGATGGGTCATCGGAGTTTTGGTTTTGCCAGGCTCCCGGTCATGCCACCCTCGGGGGAAGGCATGGGGAGGGGGTGCTGCTCGGGCCTGGCAAGCACCGTGCCGGTGGGCGAAGCCAGCGTGCGGGAGGTGGCCGGGGGCCCCCCGTGACTCAGCCTGCCGTGGCGGAGGCAGAGGTGGGGTAGCGATACCGGAGCTAAAAAAAACCTGGCCGAACGCCGGGGAGAGGAAATTTCTCATTAGCCAGAAATGTGTGGCTGAACCAGTCTGACACCCGGGGCGGCCCCCGGCCCCAGCGGCGATACCGGCCCCGGCTCCACAGGAGATCAAAGCGGGAGAGGGGCAGCGAGGGGGCTCAGCTGCGGTTGGGCTGTGGCTGTTGGGGGAGTGGGGCAGGGCAAAGGGGTCTGCTCATCTGAAGATGCCAGATTTAGGTGGCAGGAAGGGCTGAGTGGGCAGTGGCATGGGTGATGTTGCCATGTGGGGCGCAGGCATCAATATCCGTGATACTCCAGGACTGGGCGGGGGTGTTGGCCAGCGAAACCTGGGCAAGGCAAGCTAGCAGGGATGGAGGCATCTCTACCTCTCACTTCCAGCCATGTAGCAGTCCTTTGCTCCCCTCATTCCCAAAGGAGCCAACATTTCCAGCCAGGGCAGCACGTGGTGGGAGCAATGCAGCCCCTGGCACCAGCCCCAGCCCTACCAGCAAGGCCACCACTGCTTTCCATCTGATTTCTCCCTAAGAGCCAGCCTTTCCCAGGCTGCACTGGGTCAAGGCACTGCCCTGGTCTTGTTTAATAACCCAAAGCTGCTTTTTGCCTCCTGGTCCAGTGTTGGGTCAGATTCTGCTCCCTAAACACAGCAGACGGGCAGTGGGTGATTGATGCGGGTGCATTTGCTCGCTGGCTGTGCTGCCAAAGACGATGTCAGCTCCCAGGCATCTGCAAGAGAGCTGCCTCCTGCTCCCCAAGGCAGCTCCCCAGCCCTCAGATCCCCTTTTCCAGAACATGGCAGGCTGGCTGGCAGCTTCTGGGGGTCATGTCCCCCCATGGACCCCCTGTGGGGACACTCAGCCCTGATGAGGGGGTGAGGCTGCAGCCCCAGCAGCAGTGGGCAGGAAGGATGGGCTGCGGTGGCAGCAGAGGAGGATAGGTTGCTGCACCATGTGCAAGTCCTCTGCTAGCAACCAAAGGAGACTGGAAGGAAGGAATGGAAAGAAAATGATTAAAACAATTCCTTTTTTTTTTTATAATTAAAAAAAAAGCCCTGGGAAAAAGCCGCGTAGGGTCCTGGCACGTGAACAGAGTCTGTAAGTGGTCTTAAAAATTACCAATAAATAATCTTAACGGGAAACAGAAGGAGCAGAACTGGGGTGTTCGTGGGTGTTTCATGGCTTCTTGTGAGCATGGGAAAATGTGCTGGGTCCTGTCCCTTGTGCTGTGGGGACAGCCCCTTCCCGGGCCATGGTGTGTCCTTGGCTCCAGCCACGAGGCAATGACCCGCCTGGCCGGCGTCCGGCCCATCCTTGGCTGAGCGGGCTCAGGATGTGGCCCCCAGCGCGGCTGTGCTTGGCCATTTCCTCGGGCACAGGGCGGCAGTGGGGACAAGGCATGGTGGAGGTTGTGCAGACCTGTGCCCTCACTGCCTCGTGCCTCGTGCTGGCCTGCGATCTCACAGACGTGCTGTGCCAAGCTGTGCCGGGCCATGCCGAGCCGTGATCCCTTCCAGCTGCGCCGGCCCCAGGCGGCTGACGGGGCTGCGGGATCCTCTCCCTGCCAAGTTGTTGAGGTGTCAGCCAAGAGTTAGCAGGGAAAACGCCAAGCAGCCGGCGAGCCGGCCAACCCATCCTCCTCAGCCCTCCTCCTCCTCCTCCGCTGCAGAGAGCCTCCCAGCCTCCCGCTGGAGCCCCGAGCCCCCGGGCTACCCCAGCAGGGTTCCCCCTTAGCACCCAGCGTGCCCTAACCCCAGCTGTGCCCCTGGGACCCCACACCGCCGCTCCCAGGGTGTTCCCCCCATCCCGGCCCCTCCACCTGGGGTGCATGTCCCCCTCCTCTGGGTCTGTCTGGAAAGGGACGATCCCCCCTCCCCGAACTTTCCAGCTCTCTGCAGAGCGGGAACAATCGTAGCCTTTGTCTTCCCTTAATCTCCTGGTTAGGAATTAAAAGGGGGGAAAAAACCCAGCAGCACAAAAGGCTCTTTTGCACGGGCTGGGAGGGGGGAAGCACAGGGCGCAGGCAGAGCACAGGCAGGGGTGCAGGCAGGGCTTGCCTTCCCCCCACCCAGCCCGGCCACCGCGCTCCCCAAGGGCCACCCCGCGCTGCTCCCATCCCCACGGCCCCAGGATGTTCCCGCACTGGCACCCGAGGGCTGGCAGCCCTGGGAGCATCATCTGGTCCCCTCAGCTCCTCAAAACGTCCTCACCCTTGGCTGTTCCAGGAGGAGGCAGGGAGCATCTTTTGGGGGGGAATTGGACTGGGCTTGCACCCAGTGCGGTCAAGTGCCTCCTGCTCACTGCCATGGACCCACTTTTACACACCCTCACCTGCCCAGCACAGGGCTCCCTGCCACCCAGAGCCCCCCAAGAACCACGCAGGCACCATAGACCTCCATAAAATTCCTTAAATAATTTAATTGAAAAAAAGTCTTTCCGTTAAAAAATATTTTTACAAATGCACGCTCGCATTGATTTCCCTGGCTGCTGTTTTCGCTGTTGCTTTTCTTTCACCATGGAACACAGCTTTCCCCCAGATCTGTATGGAAAGGGAGGAGGCAGGTACAGGATGTGAACAGCTGCTGGGTGCACCCCTGGGTGCACCCCTGAGGCTGGGGTGAGACCCGGGGCTGGCTGCAGGGATGCTGTGTCCTGCCCCATGGGAGCAGGGTGTGCATAGAGAGGGGTGGGAGAAGGGGTTTGCTGTTTAAAATGGGAAGAACTCCTCCTCAAAGCAAAGCCAGGCGGGGATGGAGGGCTGAGATGGGGATGTTTGAGATGCACCAGGGCTGGTGGAACCCCAAACTTCGCAGCAGCAGGGGCTGGGGGGTAACGGAGGCAGTGACAGCCCCTGTGCCCCATTGTGCTTTTGCATGGGGGGGCTGTGGGGGGTTAGCAAGCCCCAAATAGGCTCTGACATCTCTTTAGCTACTTGCTCTTAAAAGCCTCCCAATGCCAGGTTTCTCCTGATCTGGGAGGGGTGAGCTCTGCCCAGCGCTGCTGTTTGGGGTCCCACCACGGCAGGGCCGGGGAGCAGCCAGGGTAGGGAGCAAGCCAGGATGGGAAACCCCAGGAAAACAGGGCTGTGGTGTCCCTGTCAGTTAACATTCCAGATACATCCTGCAGAAGAGACGGTGGGATGTGGGGACACCATTCCCTGCCGCAGGACCTGCTGCCACCTGCCCTCCTGGACTTGTTTACCCTGTGGAGGAGGACGGGGTTAATGAGAAACCCAAGGGCAGGCCTGTTCCAAGGAAAGGGGAAAAACAGCACCTGCCCTGTCAGCCTGGGAAGGAGGGGATCGGGGCCAAGCACTGAGGAGCATAGGGGTGCACCCCCTCATCCTGGGGAGACTCCACTTGCTCCTCTGGACTGTCAGCAAAGCACCCCAAAAGGCAGTTAGCAAGGTGCACTGCAACCTGAGAAACCCAGGATGAGCAACTGGGGTCCCACTTGGCTACTGTGGGCAAATCTCCCCCAGACTGAGGGCACGGGCTCCCCCGGATCTGCTGTCCCAGGGGGTTACCTTGCCACGTGCAGCTGGTCTGTTCACCCTCGTGTGCTCCCTGCTGCTCAAGAGCCATTTTGTAGAGGAGGAGCGAGGTCAGTAATTCAGGGGTGCCAAGGGCTGCTGCAACCCTCCTGCTGGGGGCCAGACTGCCCAGAGGGAGCAGGGAGCAAGCAGTGCCCTACAGAGAAGCCCCGTAGCTGTGGGGACCCTCTGGCACTGGGATGAACAGCGAGCACGGCTGTTCCCTGCTTGGCTTTCATACTCCCTGTTTAATTCCCACAGTTCCAGCTTGACTTGCGGAGGGTATGGGGGAAAAAAATGCTGAGCATAGTACATTAGATAGAGTTTCCTGACTGGCTCTGACCTGGGACTCAGAGCCTCCACCCTAAGTGCCCCATGGGGAGCGTGCTGGGTTTCCCAGCACCACAGGGTTGGTACAGCATCACTGCCTGGTCCCCGTGGGACAACCTGAAAACATGACAGCAAGAGAAAGGGGGGAGCAGAAAGGGGCACACAGCCAGCTTGGGGTCGGCTAGGAGGAGGAGAAGGATGACCCTGGTGGGCAGCGAAGCTGCAGGCAGCCGGGCCCATCCAATGAGAGCGCGATCGAGCAAAGGAAACTCGGGTAAAATTCTTATTGCCTTTATTCTGCCCATTGCCTCCCACAGTCCTGCGGCCAGCACACACCCACGCACGCATGCACACACTCACGCACACTCAGGCACGCTGGGAGTCTCTCCCTCGGCTCGGAGGAACCGGGCTGCAGTGAATCCTCAGGGAAAGGTGAGTGAGTCTTTTGGCAGCAATCACAGCGTGTGTCAGGAGCGGGCAGCCGCGCCGGCGGCACCTGCTCCTTCTGCATAAAAGAGGAGGCTGGGGGAGCCGTGGCCCCCGGCGCAGCCCCCGCCCCAGCCCCGCTCTCCGGCCCCTCGGGGGGAGCGCGGCTGCCGTCGGTCCGGGGGCGGAGGGTCCCTGTGCAAACGTGCTGACGGCCTTGCTCTGCAGTCCAGAGCCGGCCAGGAGAACCAAGAGGGTAAGAGATGAGGAGCCAGGCACCTGGTCCCCCTCCCTCCCCTTTCTGCTCCCTCTTATCTTTTTTTTTAATATATCTCTTTTTTTTTCCTTTTTTCTTTGTTTTTTTTTGCCTAACTCCCTGCATAGTAAATCGGGTTCGGGTTCTGGCGTGCAAAGCCAAGAAAGGGAGCGAAGCCTTCCCTTCGGACACGTTCCAGTGCAGACCCTTGGGCGGAGGGCTTGCCAGGGCTGGAGGAGAGGAGTGATTGTGATTGTCTGGGGCTGGTGGCCCCAGCCCTGTCGCCAGCTCGGCCTCCCCCGGCTGCTTCCATGTGGGGAACAGAGTTAGGGAAGGCTTCGGACATGTCTGACGGACTCAGCGGACGGGTCAACAGTCTGTGGCCTCGGGGAGGTGAGGGAAGTGAGGACTGGGGGGAAAACAGGGTGAAAAGAAATCCAAGAAGCAGAACAACTCTTCAAACCGATGAGCACCAAGACAGGGTGGGAAGTGGGATGTGCCATCTCTGTCCCATAATCCATCTTCAATATGAAGATGTGTTGCTGCCTCGCCGTTCCAGGACACGGGACGAAAAGCTGGGCTCCCTCTCAGCATGAGTGCCTTCGATCCAGGGAAGGGCGTCCCGTCCCATCCCGTCCCAGGCGACCGTCCGAGGCAGAGGAGCGCCATGTGGAGGGGAAAACAGGAAGCTGGGCTGCACCGCAAACAGAACCTGTTTGGTTGGCAGGTTCCCTTGGTCCGTTCCAATGCAGAGTCCCCTGCGGTCAAACCTGCACTGGGAGCGTCTGGTTCATCTGCAGCCTCATGTCCTGAATGCTGCTCAGGATCTTCTTCTGGTGCCCTGCTAGCGTCACCCCTATCCTCAGCAGGTCCCTGCAAGGAAAAGGTGAAGACTCAGCCCTCAGCCATCAGCAACATCAGCAAGTGGCCCTGCCCCACTGGGGCAAGGGACCTATCCATCATTACAACCCTCTGCCAAACTCCAGTGCTCCCTCTAACACCAAAGGGGACTGGATGCTGAATCCTAAACCTGAACTCCCTCGGGATTGGATGCTGAATCTCAGACCTTACTTCAGCCCACCATGCACCCAGGTGGGAGGAGGTGGCTGTCAGACAGGCAAGGGACAGTGTACAGCAGCCCCGGTCCCAGTCTACTCCCTCTTCCCCTCCAAGCAGGGACTTACTCCGCAGTCATCTGTGCCACCAGGTCAAAGGAGGCAAACCCAGCATTGACAAAGTTCTCCTTGTACCGTCCCATTTTGATGGCGTCCAGCCAGTCTCCCACGGTGGTGAAGGTGGTGTAATCTGGGACAGTGCGGTCCAGGAGTGGCTGGGAGATGCTAAGGGGCAAGACAGCCACAGGTCACAGGGAGCAGGGGATGGAGAGCTGTAACTGGAAGCAGGGGGGATTTCTTACCCCCTCCCTCCCACAGCTCTATTGCCAACCACTCCAGTGTTCCCTGGAATTGGGGAAAGTCCTGGAAACTAGGATGTCACTGACCCAGACTGGACGCTGGCGATGACCTTCAGGCTGGCAGCATTGCGGATGAGCTTGTCTAGCGTGTTGACGATCTGTGCAAATTTGGGCCTTAGGTTGCGGTCCCGCACCCAGCAGTCCAGCATCAACTGGTGCAGTGCAGTGGGGCAGTCCATGGGCGGTGGCAGGCGGTAATCCTGCTCCACGGCATTGATCACCTGCAGAGAGATATGCAGAGGCAGGTTGTGAGCCACCTGGGCTCCCACAGGCAGCCTACAGCTCCCAGTTCCCTACTCCCCAGAGAGCACTCACATCCTGGTTGGACATGTCCCAGTAGGGTCGCTCCCCGTAGGACATCACTTCCCACATGACGATGCCGTAGCTCCACACGTCGCTGGCTGAAGTGAATTTGCGGTAGGCAATGGCCTCAGGAGCCGTCCATCTGATTGGGATCTTGCCCCCCTGCACGGATACACAGCTCCATGATTTAGTGCATACCTGAGGTATCTCCCCCCACCCCCAGATCGGTGGATCCCTCCTGACTGTCCCATACCAGGGAGCTGGTGTAGGTGGGGTCAGCCGGGTCATCCTCCAGAAAGCGAGAGAGCCCGAAGTCAGACACTTTGCAGACCAAGTTGCTGTTGACCAGGATGTTGCGGGCAGCCAGATCCCGATGCACATAGTTCATCTCCGAAAGGTACTTCATGCCAGCAGCGATGCCTCGCATCATTCCCACCAGCTGGATGACTGTGAACTGCCCATCATTCAACTGCCAGAGGAGAGACCAGAGGGGTTTGCAACACCCTGAACAGACTGAGGAAGGATCCCAATGTGCTACCATCACCTTCCTCCTCCCTAGAGCCACCCCTCCTCTTCCACTCATGATGTGTGTGAAGAGCTTAACCCTGGGGACACCAGCATGACAATGTAGAGGGATGGGGAAGGGCTCAGAGCTGCTGCCTCCCCATGCACTGCAGTCCCCAACGCAGGGCAGGAGGGGATGGATGCTCACCCGGAGGAAGGAGTCAAGCGCGCAGTTCTCCATGAATTCTGTGATGATCATGACTGGGCGGCTCTTGGTCACCACACCCTCCAGGTGGATGATGTTGGGGTGGTCGAACTGGCCCATGATGCTGGCTTCGCTCAGGAAGTCCCGCCGCTGCCGCTCCGTGTAGCCCACCTTCAGTGTCTTGATGGCCACGAAGATCTCGCGGCGGCCAGGCAGCTTCAGGCGCCCACGGCACACCTCACCAAATTCCCCTGTGGTGGGAAGGAGAGAGGGGAGCAGCACGGTGAGCCACAGGACAGGGTAAGAGGCAGCAGTCTCAGCACCTGCTGTGCCCAGCCCCAGGACTTGCCTGCTCCAATGACCTCCTCTATTTTCACACAGGAGATGTCAATCTCCTTGGCAAATTCCCGGACAGCTTCGTTGGGGTCCTCGTAAGTGAAGGGGTCAATGTACACCTTCATCCCAGGGGTAACTGCAAGGGCAGAAGCCATCAACAGGAGGGATGCAGCATGGATGACAGATGCCAAGCCACTTGGCTGGCTGTCAGCCCACCCCTTGTTAGCAAAGGCTGCCCCTTTGCACGGGGCAGGAATTTGGAGAGGACAGGCATAGTCCATTTGCTGGGCTCTCACACTCACCATATTGCTGCAGTTTCTCCGTGTACTCGGGGTCGGTGTTGTTGCGTTGCTTCCTGCCCAAAGGAGACGAGAGGAGGTGTTCAGTAACCATCCCTTTCCTGATGGGGCAAAGACATTCACTGCCAACTTCCAAATCCCAGCACAGCCAGCCTATGTCAGAGAGCCTTCCCTCTGGCAGCCTATGTGCAGAGCCATCCCTTCACCCGAGGTGCGATGGGAGGAGATGGCTAGTTGTGCTGAGCGCATGGCAGGAGCCTGGGCAGAGCCCAGCTCATGCTGGGGAAGTAGAGGCACAATCCTCCCACAGGACCCCTGCTCTGGGACCCAGTCTTTTGCTCTGTGACTGGAGCTGCAGAGCTCTGCCCACAGGGGAGGGGGAAAGCTCTGTGGCACACAGGAGCAACCCCCAAACCCACCTTTGAAACCCTCTTCCCTGAAAAGCCAGTACCTGAAGCAGACGATAGCAATGACCACCACCACAATGACAAACACCAGCCCTGCAGTGGCCGAACCCACGATCAGAGGCAGCTCCTGGAAAGTCTTGCTGGTGGAACCTGATGGAGGCACAAGGAGGAATCAAAGTCAGGCTGGGAAAGGGGCACGCAAGGGAGGGCTGGGTGATGGAGGTGGCCCAGTGCCGGTACCTACCGCCCTCCGCAGTTGTCTGAAACTCCGTGGGGAGGCTGTAGCGGCCGTACCCCGCCACGGTGCGTGCCCGGACCTGCACCATGTACCGAGCATTGGCCTTCAGCCCGTCCAGCCGCACCGAGTTCTTCTGGCTGGTCACTGTGTTGGCAATGCCATCACTCTGGCCTTGCTGTAGGGGAGACATGTGGGTGTCACCTCTATGAAGCCACCCTCCATTTGCTGACTCCCACATCCCCCAGGCACCAGGGACCCCCTTTGCCATGGTGCTGATGGCCAACTAGAAGGGCTGGAGGAGGGAGAAGGCTGCTCCTGTTTTACCTTCTCTGAGTACTTGATCTCATAGTCCAGAATAATGCCGTTGGGTCTCTCTGGGGGAGTCCATGACAGCGTCATGCTGTTCCCGGTGCTGCTGTGCAGGTGCATCGTCGGCACGGCAGATGGGGCTAGGAAGGAGGGCAGGGGAGGAATGAGCCACCTGTGCCACGTTTCCCCCTCCACCATCCCACAAAGTGTAGGGGATGCTCTGCCTGGGACCTGCTTGGATAATCTTGGTGGAAAGGCATGGAAAAGCTTTGAGACTGGCCTCCCCCAAGTTTCCATAAGGAGATGTGATCTCAACATCAAGAGGAGCCTCAGAAATAGCACTGAGGTAATGCTTCATCCCATGCCTAGCTGCAAACTGGTCTGGGGAAGGGCCCTGCTAGCCCAAACTGGGGCTCCCTCCCCTCCTCCACTCGCCAGGAGCTCTGTGCTCCACCCCAGCAGCAAGACCCGTGAAATCAGATCAGAGCGCAGTGGCTGGAGATTACCAGCACGCTGGAGCGGGGCCAGAGCGGGAGGAAGGAGGGAACGGCAGAGCACTTGGCTGCCTGCGAAGGCTTGGGCTGGTGCTGAGCCTTCCCAGGCACACAGGAGAGAAATCTCATTTCCTTCCTCCTCCCTTCACAGCAGGCACAGCATCTCTGGGGTAGGTCTAGGAGATCCAGAGCTCTCTGGAGCATCTGCCAGCCCTACTCTTCTCCACTTGCAAGCATTCTGATCTCATCTCCTCTAGGGACATGCTTTAAACAGAGAGGACAGTTTACCCAGGGGATTAGATGCAGGCCCAGAGAGCCAGTTAGGCGGCACCACAAAGGCCTGCAGGCTCCCAGGCCGTCAGAAAGAAATCTCTGCTCCACTCTGCTCTGAGGACGAGACACAGCCCCTGCTCCCTGGTGGCTCCACTGACCTGCCTGGTTGGTGGTGATGTTGACAGAGGCGAAATGGGGAGGGTAGGGACTCTTGTTGGAGATGCCGTTCACGGCCTGGATCTCGAAGGTGTACTGGGTGTGGGCCATCAGGTTGCTGATGTAGATGCGTCGCTCAGTGAGGCCGAGCTGGCGCGGCACGAACTCCACGTTGTCGTCGCAGCGGGTGCACAGGCGCCGCTCCACGCTGCACTTCTTGCAGATGACATTGTAGAGCAGGTCATCCCGCCCGCCCGTGTCCTGCGGCTCGCTCCACTCCAGCACCAGCGACGTCTCGTTTACGTTGGAGATGACATTGCGGGGGGCTGAGGGGACACCTGCAGGGAAATGCGAGGGACAGGCATGGGGTGTCTTCGTGTCCAGCTCACTCCTGGCATGGGCACAGCACAGACCCCCATGCCAGACATAGATCCCCATCACCTCCACAGCTTCCCTTGCCTCCCCTCCTTGCCCAGAGCAGGACTCACTGGTGCAGGCGCTGTCTGCGGGGTCCGTGTCTGCCCGGAAAAAGCCGTTTCGACAAGTGCAGACCATTGCTGCTCCAGAGGTGGTCCGGCTATTGGGAGGGCAGGGAGAGCAGGGACCTTCCCCCTGCTTAGACTTGAAGGTTCCCGGGCCACACGCTGGAGGAAGGAAAAACAAACCTGAGTTATAAAGTGAGCCCAGAAAACATTCACTGCTCCCACCACAGCTGGGCAGACCCTTCCTCGCTGCCCTGCCAAATCTTTGATCAGTGGCTTGAAGACCTCAGGCCTCCTATGAGCCTTTCCGCCACCATCACCCATGCCCAGGGATGCAGTGCTCCAGGCTGGGGAGAATGGGAAGAGTGGGCTGCTGGAAGCATCAGCTGGCCCAGGCACAGCTCTGCCAGGAAATGCTGTGCTCCAGCAGCAGGCCCGAGGTCATTGGGGGTAGGAAGAGTTGGTCACCACCAGCAGTACGGCAGGGCAGGGCAGGTCCATTCATCAGTTTTGTTTCTTCACTGCCCTTTCCAAGGGTTTTACCATGCTCCCTTCCATGGACGAAGGCCATGCTGCTTTCCAGGCCTGGCAACCTTCACAGTGCCAGGTCTATCCTCTGGGGAAATAAGGCTGGGAAGGAAAGAATTCCTCAGTCCTGTCCGCAGCAGCCCCTGTGAGAGGCCTCCACCACCCAAAATCAGCCACTCAGCCCCAAACCTTCCGCCTCAGGCTCTTCAGCCACTTCTCAGTCCCGGGGCGGTGGCACCTCACGAGGTCGGCTCAAGTGGAGTGCTGAGCGAGATGAAAACATTCCTGCAGGTCCTTG
This sequence comes from Ifrita kowaldi, assembly GCA_013398055.1. Classification (NCBI taxonomy): domain Eukaryota; kingdom Metazoa; phylum Chordata; class Aves; order Passeriformes; family Cinclosomatidae; genus Ifrita; species Ifrita kowaldi. The sequence continues at coordinate 27,983 of VZRS01015739.1, forward strand.
GCTGAAGAGCTGCTTCAGCATCACTGCCACCTCCCTCCTTGCTTCCGATCAGGGTCCTTCAAGGAGCCACAAGTCCTGGGATATGGCCCGATTGGCATCACAAGGTGTTTATTTGTAATGCGGGGCACGTGAAAGGATTAACAGCACTCGAGCTGAGGAGCAGAGCGGCCTCGGGAACCTGACCCACACCTCAAAATAGCCCAATTTATCACAGTGCTGCCCAAGGAAGCGGAGTCTGTGCTCTGTGTTTGCATTCGGATGAGGTGCGAGACCCACTGGTGCTGGCTCTGCTTCGGCATCACCCTGTTTGCCACAGCTGGGGCAGCATCAGCACTGATGGCCCCGAAGGAGGGCACGTCCTCCTCGCTCCACCGCTTTTGGGAAGCTCCGAGGGCACGTAACCCTCCCACCTCCCACGCCTGTCACACATCATCCTGAAAACAGGAGGAGGTTTCCTGGTGCTTCACCAGGCTGTGGCAAGTGGAAGTTTCCTGCTATGAGGCATCTCCCGACACTCTCTGTGGAAGTTTTCCGGCTGGTTGCAGCCCCACACGGGGTGTGGAGTGCTGTGAGTCACACGCTGCAGGGCCGGCCCCGCAGGGACCCGCACACAGCTCCAGGTGCTGTCCTGGGCCCCCACTTTGTCCAGGCACTGGGCAGCAGCAACCCCAAGGGAGAAGCCCCGCTCCAGTGCGGTGCTGCTGGCCAGGGGGACGTGAGAGCAGCCCCTCACAGAGATGACTGCCTGCTCTCCAGTCCCACTGCCCAGACGGGTGTCAGGAGCTGCTTCCTGCTCCCGGGGTGCGAGCCTTCTGGCAAGGAGGCTCTTCTTTGGTCAAAACAGGACTGACTACATGGCTCAACTGACTCCAGCTCCTTGACCTGAGTTCACCCAGCCTCTGGGCCTTCCCTTTGGAAATGAAAGCTTTGCCCGTCCCGACTGTGCAGGCTGGAAGGCAAAGGAGTGTGCAGATTTGCTCCTTGGCGAGCAGTGGGAGGCCAGCAGGTCCAGGGCTTCTGTCTCCCCAGCCTGGGACACCCAGGCCACCAGAAGATGTCTTTACGTGGACAGCAGAAGCCCAGAGGTCGCACAGCAGCCTTGGCACAGGCAGACCCACCCCGTCTGGAGTCCCGGGCGGTTCAAACTGGGTGGATGCAGATTCACACATAAGGAACCAGATTGTTGAGGAATGAGAGATGACTGAAACCTCTTGGACAGGAATGCTCTGGGCTCAGAAAGCTGCCAAACATGCTTTGGTTATGGAGAGGAGCCCAGATCCATCAGGGACAAAATCCCCTGAACAGGCTTGTTGAGGGGAGAGTGAAGCCGGAGCAACCAGAGCTTATGTGAAGCTGACAGCCCAAGCAAGGCATGGCAGCCAAGGACAGCCAGGTGTTTGCAAAGGATGCAGGAGGGATGAGGGCACTTGGCCTCCTGCACACGAAGTGCCAGCCAGTGCCACGTGGGTTACGGGCATGGAGGTGATAGTGGCATCCCAGACACAGGAGGAAGGGACAGGCAGAGCTGTCCTCTGGCAGCTGCCTGCCACTCCTAAGTAGTGCCCAGTGCAGGCACAAGGGATGAAGGCCATTTCTTTGCATCCTCATACTACTCTGGCAGGAGGGGGATGAGCCACAAACCAGCCCTGTTAAGGGGAAGAGCAGCAGAGGGACCGAGGCCCACATGCACTCCAGTGTTTAAGTTTCCAACTCTGCTTAATAAATCAGAGCATAAAGACCTCGGTGGCAGCGTGACAGCTCTCAGCCGCCACATTTGAAGGCTGTAACCGAGCTGAAAGCTGATCCCAGGTCCCTAGTGGATAAGCCGCTGTGTCATCTCTTCTCTGCAAGAAACTGCCTGTACAACAACCGCTGTCTTGGCCGGCACGCTGCGGAATGAGCCTGGGAGCTCTGGAGTGGGAACGTGACTCCATCCAGCCGGAGCTGGGAAGCCAGGCTCCCTTCTCCCTACCGAGAGCTTTGCATAAGCACTTTTCCTGCTGAAGTGTCCTCAAATAAAATAACAACTCTGAACCTCTGCACACAGATCACATCTCCTGGTGCTGTGCTGCGGTCACCTCTGGGGAGAACATGACAGTCGGTGACAGCCACAGGATAACAGGTCAGGGAACCGAAGCGGAGCTCCCCGGTCTGAAGAGGAGCTGCTGGTTTGATGGGAGGGAGAGGCAGTCTGGCCTGACAGCGGGGATCAGCCACAGAGGGGATTTATGTGGGGTGTGGGAAGGAAGAGGACAGTAACAGAGCCCTGCTGTAAAGCTGCCCCTGCACCCCCTACGGGGCATCGCACACCCAGCATGGCAAACCCGGCCATCCAGCTGCTTCTGGCAGCCCCTCCAGGATTTCCATCAGCTGCCCATCTCCAGGGCCTGATCCTGTCTTGAAGAGTGGCAACACAGAGCTGGGGGAAGACGAGGGTACTATTCCCAAATACAATCCCCACCCTGGTGAATAAAGTTCAAGGAACGGAGCTGAAAAAAACACCGAAATAAAACCCTTCTGGCAGCAGCAGAGAGCAGTGACTCATCCCGTAGGCAGCCTCCATTATTGCATGGGATGCAGGCAAGCAGCAACGAACCACGTGTGCATCCCCAAAACTTTGGGGTCCCCTCCCTTGGAGAACGCAGGGATAGCCGTGACACATTGGGAAATACTAGCTCCAAACTACCACGTTTCATGTTTTGACTGCTTTCCCATTCACACTACAATATTCCAGCATCCTTCCAGCTATTTCTCTCCCTGTAGGACTGAAGTAGAACGCCTCGCCTGAGCCTAGATAAATTAAACTGATCATATCCCTTTGCCCATCAACCCTGTAATTTCTTTAGAGGCAGCAGTCAGGTTTGCTCGGGACGATCTGTGCTTTATGAACCTGCACAGCTCGCTCCCTTCCCGCTGTCGTAAGTGGCTACAGATGGAGCAGAGCTGTGGAAGCAACAGCCTGGCTACAGCCGAGGCGGTAACTCTGTTTTTAAGTCTCTCTTAAAAGGCAGTTATTTTAAAAAAAGTAAAATAATCACCCTTTGGGTGAAAATATTTCACACTAGTGCAGTCCAAAAGTGAATGGAGTAAATTTGAAGGGAGAGAAGGGAAAGAGCCCTTGGGGGTTTGAAGTGGCATCCAAGGAACAGGCAGGAAAACAATTTTTTTCGTTTTTTTTTTTAAGAAAAGAAAAAAAAAATTCAATAAGCAAAGCTGCCTCTTGAGCCACAGCGGGTCACAGGCAGGACGGCAGGGGCAGATTTCCTCGACTGTGTTACAAGTAACCCATTGTGGAGCTGCCTGGCTGTAAACCGGCAGCTCTCCCTGCCTTCCCTGCTGCTGCCTTTGATCTGGAAGCCCGGGCAATTAATCCCAGGCAGTTTCACTTCCTGGGTTTCATGCAGCAAGCCCATGTTGCAATGCAAAGCTGCAAACAGTTGGCAAGTGCAATGCTTGCTTGGCAATTTTTTTTTCTTTAATTCACGGTCATGTTTTCATTAGTCACTGATTGCAAGGGAAATTTATTTTTGCAAAAATTCTGATTTTGGCCCCAGCCTGACCTGCACTCACCTACTGATTATGCCCAAATGTTCAGTGCCTGGGGCCACGAGAAAAGAAAGATCAAAAAGGCTGAGAAATGGGTCTCAGGAAGGTGTGGTGTCATGCTGGACACTGTCACCTCCGCTGCTCCTATGCTTTGGGTACCCACGGACTGCACCACACAGACTCAGTCCCCCTCCTAAGTGGGGTGCAGGCTCTGGGCCCTACTCCAGGGCTTCCCCATGAGCAGAAGGACATGCAAGGAGGGGGCTCACTGCTCACCCTGGCACAGCAGCCTTTCTGTCTTTATGTGAAGCCAGCAACACAAGGGATGCAAATCCCAACAAATTCATCGTGGAGCACATGCCCAGGAGCATTTCTGGGGAGTTCCTTGACACCAAATCCCCTGAACACTTTGTGTGCCTCCTAACAAAAAGGAGAAGGGATGGAGCTGGGGGAATGGCTGAACCCCAGGGTGCAGGGCTTGGGGTGCGAATGCAGTGCACCCCAGCCCGTGGAGGCATGTGGGAGCCTTTGTCCCCCTCCCTGGCCAGCAGCTTCTCCTTGTCCTTCAAGAGCTGCCTCTGCAGCTCTGCGTGGCAGGGAGTGTGTGGGAAGCGGCACAGCCCCCAGAAGGGCCGTGTGCTAATTAAATAAAGATAATGAGGCTGAGAATGAGATGCCAAATCAATGCTGTGGCAACTCAGGAGTAGAGCGCCAGGTACCAGCCCGGCATATCGCCTTACAAAGCATGCCAAAGAAACTGTCTTCAGTCGGGCAGGATGAGCCCTCCGCTCCCGAGGGACCGGGATACAAGCTGCATTGTAACAGGTCTGAATGCGAGCTCTAATCTTGGCTCTGGATGGAGATAAAGAGGAGGAGGAGGAGGAGATCTTCAAAGGCCACTGAAAGTCTGGGGAAAGGGGGAGATTTACAACAGGGCTTATCCCATCTAAGCAGTAACTGGGTATTGTTATTTATTAAAATGCCATCTGGCACTCTGGAGCGCTGCTCGCCCGCACGGTGAAGCCTCCGGGGGCTCCCCGGGGCGGGAGTGATGAAACCCCAGCTCTGGGGGGCTGCATCCACACTGCTGCCGGTGACACAGGGGCTGGGGGACTTCTCAGTGGTGCTGGACTGTCAAAATGGGGTAAGGGAACATCCAGCCAAGAGGAGAAAAGGAGCTGCAGCTCCAGCTTCTCCCAGCCCTTCTTCAGCTGTTTCCACTTAAAACACGCGATCATATGGCGGAAAATCTGATCCTACAAGCGCAGCGCAACTTTCCCAGAGAAACGTGAGGACACGGCTGCTTCTGCCCAGCGAGAAGGCAGGCTGCCGGATGGAGACGTGCCCATGGCCCAGCGTGGCTTCCCTTCCTGCTGCAGCAGAAGCTGGGGCTTGGTGGGAAATCAAAGGCGCTGGGGAAGCTGCCACGTGGGGGTCTGTCCAGCTCGGGGGATGTGGAGACGGGACCTTGCCCTAGGTTCCTGAGCCTAATCTGAGGAGCTCTCAGTCCTGCCTTGGGATGGCCCCTTGAGCATAGCCCCAGTGCTGGCTGGAAACTGTGTCACCTTGTGCCCAAACCCCACTTTCTGCTGGGAAAGAACCAACATCGTGTATGGTCTAAGATCTCCCAGTCCAAGTAAGAAGGAAAGCAGCTCCCCAGGAGCACGGACCTCAGCGCAGTTTGAAGCGTGGATGGATGCCTGGCACTGGTGTCCATCTGCTCAGGGGGAGCCAGATTGGCTGCTCACAAGAGTGATGCAGGGGGCTGTGGCACTGAAGTCAGGGCTGTGCTGGCACTGATGCTGGTGGAGGCTCTGGATCCGCGGCAGAGCTGCGGCCCTGTGGAGACTGAGCTCTCCCTAACTAGCCACAGCACCATGGCTGTCAGCTCCCAAAGCCAACGGGGAGGCCAGCCTGGCCTGAGCCCCATGTCACGGCCCGGCCCAAATCACATGGCCTCTGCCAAGAGCAAAGGGCCGGCGCCAAGCATCCCGTCATCGGCGAGCGCAAGGCATCCAGCGCTGGGGGCCCAGCCAGCATCCCACTCCCTGTGCAATGCCTGCAGCCAAGGGGAACGGCAGCCTTTCTCCTCTAAACCCCAGCCACCCCAGGGCAGGGTCCTGCCTGCCAGAGTCAGCTCCCAAAAAAGAATCACCCCAAGGGACTGCAACATCCATCCAGACAGATTTTTCCTTATCAGCACACCCAAACTGGGGTTAAACAGCAACACCAAAGCTATTGTGGGAGAGCACGGCAGCTGCAGGACCCACACAGAGCTATCCTGCTGCTAGGATAGCTATCCTGCTGCTCCATCCCCAGTATCTCCATGTGCAGGCTATGTTTCCTTCCCTTCCAGCAAGAACAAGGACCTTCAGATCCCCTGCCTTCGTGCTGCTCCCTACCATCCCTGCTGCAAGCTTTCAGTGCTGGCAGGGGGAGCATGCATCAGCATGGCTTCTCCCACAGCGGAGCCCTGTTCACCACCAGGGCTTCCGAGTGCCTCCGCACAAGCAGCGTGAAATCACACTTGCCAAGAACAATCGCTTGCCCCAGCCACGAGCACTGCAGGAGGGAGAGAGGAAAGATGCTGGGTACGGCAGCAGCGGTGAGAGAGAAATTCTGGTAATGCTCAAGGGCTTAAATGTGCGGGATTCCTGCTGAGGACTATGCCTTGAGCTGCAGCTCCGTGCAAGGGGATGCATCCCGCAGAAGATGCAACGGTGGTTGCTCACCAGTGTGTCCCAGCAGACACCGCACAAATCCAGACCACAAAGGCTTTAAGGCTTTGGAGTCAAACTGCAGACCAGTCCTCTGAGATATCACCCTGCTCCCTCATCAGGAAAAAGCCTCCGATACCAGACTGAGCTCAACGCAAAACCATCTCCTTCACAGCGACGCACCCAGGGGGACAAAAGGCACGATCACTCTGCCATGCACGTACCTTGGCACTGGGTGTCCTTCATGGCGGGCTCATATCCAGCAGCACACGTACACGCTCCCACGGGTACCATCCACTCGCCGTCGCCATTGCAGTACAGTTTTAGGGGCACAGACACCTCCACTGCATTGGGGATGCAGGTGCCTGGTGCGATGACCAGGGAAGTGGGCTCGGCCCCCGTTAAAGTCTCCGGGAAGATAGCAAAGCCAGCAATGGTGTTGGAGCATTTCTTGTAGAAAGCCCGGACGGAGATGAGGGACATGCAGGCTCCCAGGTCTTGGAAGGCGAGGTAAAAACCATTCTTGGAGAGAGGGCCAAAGCTGCGCACCTTGGTGTTCACGCGGCCAGACTCCAGCTTGGAGAAGCTCTCGTCTGGGGCAATTGTATCCACTTTGATATAGGGGTTCTCCATCCAGAAAGGACTGTTTGCAGAGGCAGAATCCGTATCTGACTCATAATAGAAGAGGTTGAAGGTCTCTTTGCAGGAGCCAGGGATGTTGGGGATGCTGTTGCAGTCCCGCACAGTGAACTTCAGTTCCACATAGACGCGCTGGACATCCTGGCGCTGGATGAATTTGGTACGAAGCCAGTTGTTCTGGTTGGCCTCCCGTACATTGCAGACCTGGTACGTGCGGATGGGGTTCATGGCCTCGTCGTAACCACTGACTTCTTCCCACTGTGATTGAGAAGGAAAGGGTTAGATCCCCAGCCAGGGACATCAGTGCCGTGGACACATCGTGAATGGCACAGGGTGGAGGGAAACAGGCAACAGTCAACAGGGAAGAGCAGCAGCTGCACCTCCACCTGTCACAACCCTCCTGGTCATCAAGGTGACTAAGAGCAACCCAGGCCAGGGACCATGGCACTCCCACTCCGCTGGCACCAAGTCAAGAGGAGATGGTTTCGTGAAGCGAGGATAAGCACAGGAGGGAAGGAGATGTAGCCAGCTTCACAAAGGCACTGGTGAGAAACCATGATTCCCATGGGGCCAGGGCCAGCTCTGCCCTTTGGAGGTCAGGACCAGCGCTGGTTCCAAACTTACCCCTGTCTCTGGATGAGTTGTCCATGCCAACTCAGAGGTCACCCACTTCGTGTCCATCAGGGTCTCTGGAGAGAAAGGAAGGAGAGAAAGAAGTAATTAGAGATGAAGGCCAAGATTAGAGGGGAAAAAACCAGGAGGAGTGGGGGAGAGGAGAGCCGAGCCTGACATTTCTGTGGAAAACAGCAACTTGGGGGGTGAGACATGGTGGGAGGAGGAGGGAGCGGCGCAGACAGACTCCAGATTTCTCTTCTCCTGTCAAGAGAACAGGAAGAGCGAGGCGTCCCCAGAGAGCTGTGCTGGAGCAGGCAAGCAGCAGGACGAGGAGCCGGCCAGGTGGCCAGGGGGAGATGGGGACAGGCTGCCATCCCCAGCCACTAGCACCGCCAAACGTGCCCTCCAGCCACTGCAGGGGGTGCCAAAGGAGGAAGACCAGGCGCCCCTGTCCGCACCCTCCCCCTCTGCTTTGGCAGGGCGCGTATTTACTGTGGCTGGGGTTGAAAGGGCCCGTTCCCATGACAGGGCGGTGCGGGCCAGGCAGGTTTATCCAGAGGAGGAGGGACTGGCAGGCTGCTCTCCCAGAGACGCCCCACATCACTCATTTTACAAGAGGGGAGAAGAATTTGACCGTCTGGCCAACATTCCTGGAGCAGACTACAAGACAAACCACCCCGGCAGCATTCCCCAAACAGCCCCAGCCCCAGCCTTGGGGGAGCGAGACGCTTGTCTGGGAAGAGCTGCAATTGCAGGCAGCTGTCGCTAATCCCGGGCAGAGCCGCGTGGCTCCGCACGAGCACCACGCGCAAAAACCGGGAGTGAAACGCAAGGATGAGAGCACATTGACATGCTCAGGGGCCAATGGCCCCTCTGAGCTGCTGGCCCTGTGAGCCCCACTTCAGGGATGGCCCTTAGGCTGTTTGGAGGGGAGCAGGCACCCCGGGGTCCTCTGGATCTTTTCCCGCCTAGAGGGGTTTGGTGGAAGGCGGGTACAAATGCCTGGAGGCCCTGCTGTGCTCAGGGGGGTTTTGCTGCCTGCAGTGAGCAGGATGCAGGACCAGCGCCAAAACACCTCTCTGATGAGGGCATTCCCCTCCCCAGCCGCAGGTATGACCCCATCCCAAGCCCTGTGCAGCTCCCCAAGGGCTGCCCATCCATTCGTCCACTTCTCAGCCCACCCAGGCTTGAGATGAAGGGCAGGGAGCCATGGCTCTCCTAGACCCAGCAGCAGGCTGGGAACCGCTCACTCTCACTGGCTGGGGCACAAGGACATGCCAGGGCAGCTCAGTTGTGCCAGCACCATGGCTCAGCCCCACAGCAAGAGGCAGTTTCAGCTTCTTTCCTTCCACCCCAGGAAAACCCCAGGCTGACCCAGCCAGGGAGGAAGTGTGGAGGAGGAAGGAAGCATTCACACATCGCAGGGTTTCAGATGAAGCCCAAACAAAGGTAAACACCTTCTTCCTGTGTCCAAGCCTGGGGAGACCTGCCAGCAGCTCCCAAGCCAGCACCCACAGACAGGCTGGGAGCACAGGCTGTGGGTGCCACCGCGCCACAGATAAACAAGCACATTTGGGGACACGTGGGCTCTCTGACCTGCCTCACTGCTAGAGCCACCAACCCACAATGGGACTGTGTGTTTGCTCCAGGTGACGGCCTGGGTGAGAAGCAGGATCGCTGGCCCAGCTGGGAACCTGGCACTGGGGACAGAGGGAGGAAAACCTCTCATGGTGCCAGCTCCCCATCGGGAGAGGTGCAGAGGGGCAGCATCTACAACAGACACCAGTGCAGAGATGGTTACTGGGCAGTGGTTATTTGCTGTTTCCCAGGAACACAAACTAGGGGCGTCTGGTGAAAACAGAGGGAGAGAAGGTAATGCAGGAGGGCTGGGACACAGGATGGGCAGAATGGGTCTCTGCACCCATAAGGCAGCCTCTTGCTTGGTCCCACGGCACTACCTGCCCAGGGGACACAGAAAGCCGTTATCTTTCTCCCTTCCCATTTCCCACACCATCAGTTACTGAACACCGGCAGGATCCCAAGCATGGCTCTGAATGGCCACAAGACCACTGGAGACGCTGCTGCGCTTCCCAGACCCCTGCATCGGGTGGCTGCCAGGGTGGGCGGGCAGTGCCTGATGATGGGGGAGCAGGTTCCAGAAGGGGGCTGCCCACACCTCTCCGAGGGACAGGCCCCGCGTTGGCTGCCCTAATAAGGGCACAGTGGTGCCGTGAGGGCCCAGACACGCCGTGCTGGCGGCAAGCAGAGCCAAGCATGTGCTCAGCGCTCACAGTGCGGGGCTGCCAGCTCCCGGTGCGGATACTCTGTGTGGGTCCAGCCAGTGCAGGGTCCTGCTGCCGGCATGGCCGGCTGGGGGGCTGTTTCTACAGGAGGAGCGAGGAAGGGATGCCCTGCTTGCTCAGGGCTGGGGCTGCTGATGGATGAGCAGCTGTGGCGGTGAGTCAGGCTGGGGAGATGGGAATCTGGGTGGCAGGGTGTGCCCGCAAGTAGAGCGACACAAGGATGCTGTGGCAAGCCACTGCATAGCTTGGACTGACCAGACCATGGTGGGTGTTTGCTTCCCAAACCTGTCCAGGGTATGCGGGAACTCTCCTGCACAGCAGCAGGCCCCATGTAGGAAGCCCTTGCCATGGCAGTCGTCCCTTCCGGCAGCGTCCTTCCCCTCGAGTGTCAGCTGTGGGCAGAACCTCAGCTTGGACAGGAGGCTTGCTGCCTGCATCCTAATTTGGCAGCATCTGCCATCTGACCAGCAGAGGAGAGAAAAAACTGACAGAGCCAAGCTGGCTGCTGGCGTGAGAGCCACGCAAACCACAAAGAGAGAGTGGGGAGGGGAAATAATAATAAAAAAAAAAAATCACTGAGCAACTCAGCTAAAGGAAACAGGCTGAGCACAGAGGGCAGTGGGGGTTTCCTGCAGCCACAAGAGTGACCCAGGTGGGGTCAGTGGAGCCTCCCAGACCCTTGCAGCCTGCCGCTGTGGAGGCCGTGGGTGCTGTGCTGCGTGGTCCAGGGTCTGGTGGCACATGGTGAGCTGAGCTGCAGAAACTGCTCTCAGCTCTTAAAGGTGCCGCAGAGCTCTCACCGTGGCCTGGCCCTGAACCTGGTCCTCTCTCCCAAAATCACTGGGGCACACCACATACTGGCCCCCCATGAAAGGGCATGTGGGAGTATCCAGGGCTGGGGAGCCCATGCACTGGGCTTCAGTGGTTCAGGATCAACCAGCTGCTCTCTCCCTCCGGCCCATGGTGCCAGAGGTGGCCTGAGAGGTGTCACCGGTGATTTCCCAGTGCGGTTCAGGTTTGCAGGTGCTGTGGAGGGACGTGAACAGCGTCAGGGTTGGCTGAACAGTGAGTCAAAGCCACTTCAATCCCACACACCACAGCAAGAGCCTGGTCCCATTAGTCAACGGGAAATTGGCTCCCAATTTCGCCAGCTTGGGGAAGTCACCCTAAGGCTTGCTTTATCACTGTCTGCAGCACTGGGAGTTGTCCTCTCCTTACCTTCAGCTGGACAAAAGCAAGGATGGAGCAGGAGACTCGCTATGCTCAGCAAGTGCAGCCAGCCATGGTTGACTCCACACAGAAGGAGGAGTTCCATGGCAGAGTGGGATCCTGGGATAGGGAAGGATTCTTACTCCTTGGACAGGGCTGTGAGCATCATTCTGGCTGCCTCTTCCCTGCCTTGCAAGTCTCCTCCCAAGCACATCCCGAGCTGCAAAGACAAGGGGTCCCTTACCAGCAGTCCTCCCATCAGCTCCACAGAGTCCCCAGCAGCTCACTAGGTGTTTGAAGCCCTGGCAAGGACCCATCTGGAGCTAGGGACCTCCTTCTCCTGATGCTGAGGCTCAGGAATGCAGCATGCATGGTCTGAGGCCAGCGAAAACGTTTGAACTCCCCCCTTAAGAGGCCCAGAGAGCCCGTCTCGCGCTGTTGAGCGGCAGACGCGCGCGGCAGCGATGGCTGAGCCAGAAAAGGGGGGGAAATATCAAAATTCTTTCAAGATGAAGCCACTGGGGAAGACTCAATCGTCTCCACCAATAAGCTCCACTTTGAATGCTCTCTCCTTTGAATACGTGGACTGATGGCTTTTATCAGGATACGCTGGCAATGTAGGATGCCAGCTCTTTGCCTCGATGAGGAGAAGGCAGCTCATGCAAGTCCACAGTATCCTGGAAGAAGGCAAGGGAGAAAAGTTAGTAAAGACACCCACGCAGCCTTGCTGCAAACAGAGGAACCTGTTTTGCAACCTGCCCATGCTCTCTGGGAGCTACGCACACCATGGCACCATGTCTGCAGGAGCTCAGCGTGGGGCGAGTGGCCCGGGCTGGCCTTATGTGGCCACTCATCCCACGCTGAGCTCCTGCAGATGCCATCAATAGCCAGGCCATTTGCCCCAGGACATGGCTTGGCTTCCACCACGGTGGCTGCTAACGGTAGTGCCAGATGCCTCTTCCCCTCACTGCCATGCTTTTCTTCTCTGGAAGGAATGCTAGCTTGTTTAGAGATGCACTTTAAATCTTGGAGACTGCCTGCTAGTCAAAAAGCCACCAAAAGGGGCATCTCTCCGCATATTTTAATTTCCTTCTCGGTTTTGAAGATAATTACGCCAGGAGTGAGTGGCCTTGCGTGCTCTCCATTCAAGCACCTATCGGTACAATTAATCCCAGCACTGTTCTGAGCAGCGGCACAAAGGGCCTTTGGTGTAAGGTCCTTTATCTGGGAACAAAGAGCTGCCTGTGGGAGAGAACCTGAGGTTGCACTTTTCCCGCTGACAAGCGTTCCGTACACAAAAGCTGAGCCACGGGAGCGCCCTGTGAGCGCGTCAGGTCTAGGAGACCCCGCAACACGTTTTCTTGAAGCATGCGGCTCACCCAGATCCCTCCTCCTCCTCCAGGAGGGTTCTTCCCCCTCTGACCCCAGCTAAACCCTGTAGCCATCCTCCTCCCAGGCAGGGGATGTCCCTGCTCCAAGGCTAGGGGACTCCACATGCTGCCTGCATTTAGGAAGCTCTCCCGTCCCGCTCAGCCCACGTGCTCTGTGGATGGAGCACACCACAGACAGCAGCTTTGGAGCACAGGAGGTGGCGTGCTGGGAGGTTTCGGCACTTGGCAGCCCCTTGTGCCGGAGCTGCACTGCAGGGAGGAGAGGCTCGTGCTGATGCAGTCAAGAGCCAGGAGAGCAGGGAGGAAGGCAGCAGCCAGGGCGGGAGGCAGCAGGCAGGGCACCAGCAGGCACCCTTGGTGGTCAGGGGGTATCCATGGTGGACATGCCAGGCATGGGGTTTGGGAGCCTGGGGAAGGTTCTGGCAGGCACTATCTGCTAGTTCCTTCTGCAGGGATGGGGCTGGCAACACTGCCAGCATGCTGCACAGCTCACATGCACTCATCCTCCCCCAGGAATCCCATCTTTTCCGGGGACCCCCTGCACACCGGTCTAGCCTAGTGCCCAGCGCAAGGCCAGGGGGCTGTGCTGGTCCCACCCTTGCCCTCCCCGACTGTCAGGCCGGGCAGGCCAGGCAGTGCGGTTCAGCCCAAGGGAAGGGCTGGAGCACTCCCTATCACCGCCCACGCTGGGAACCTGTCCTTACGCCGAGCAGGGCGCCTGCTGCTCCCCAGCGCCAAGGGGGGAGACGCCAGGCTGCCGTAGGAGCTGGGCCCCCACCCCATCCCTCTCCAGGGTGGCACAGGGGCTCTGACTGCCCATGCCCACCAACATCCACTTGTCCCAGGTCCGAAGCAAGCCAGCGACTTGTCAATGAACTGGAAACAAAGGGAAGAGAGGAGGAGAAGAAAGAAAAAATAGGGGCCTGTATCACAGCTGTGGCCCTTCATGCCAAGGGCGTTTGGCCCATCATCAAAGGGGATCGGATTTGCTGAGGCAAATGATGACACATCCACTTCAAGCGGGGCAGGTTCTGCCTGCTGCTGGAGGCGAGCCACCAGAGTGAAGAAGTACTGTGGGCACTTAATAATAGACTCATTATTTCTGCATTATGGCAGGGCCCAGAGGCCCCAACTGAGATTAAGGCCCCTCTGTGCACACAGGGCGCATGCACACACCAAGCCGGGCAGTCCCTGCCCAGAGAGCCCAGTCAGGGGTGGGCAGCACTGCCAGTCCTGGCATCATGCACCACTGCCAGGTCCAGCCCTGCCAGCACCATGGTAAGCTCACAGCAGAGCCCAGAACTCCAACTCCAAGGATTCATCCTTCATTTCCCAATCCCACACCTATACTGGGGTATTAACCTCAAGCCAGGAGATGGTCCCATGGCTCTGAGCCACTGGCCTACTGCATCACTCTCATACTCCTCCCCATCTGATCCCAGTGTCCTGCACCTTCTGCATTGGTCAGATGACTGGGAGCTGCCTGGCACGTGGGGCGGACAGGGACAGGAATGCTCCCTCCATCCAGCCCTGCCCTGTCGCCGACCCACCATCCGCTAACTGGCTGAAGAGGGTTTTCCGGCCATGTGCTCCTCACCAGGAGCTGTTTCCTGACGGCTGTGAGACAGACTGAAGCATGTGAGAGAGGACAGGTGCCAGCTCTGCAAAAGGCAGATCAAGTGGCAGCGGCTGGGATGCAGGGAGGGATGGGCGCTCCTTTCCGCCTGGTCACGCACTGGAATAAGGCGGAAAGGGCATATTTCTGCTGTTTTACAAGCAGGCCCACGCCAAGCTGGGCTCTAGCACCCACCAGCATCACACTGTGAGCACTCCCCTCCAAAGCACAGCACTGGGAGCCTGGGACTTTTGCCTGGGACAGCAGCTTCCACCTTCCAGCTGCATGCCAAGGACACATGCAGCCCGCTGCCCAAAGCCTGCCAGATTCTGCTGCCAGGCCCTGGTCCTGCAGAAAGGCCGTACCAACGCTGGGAGAGGATGGGAGCCAGCTGCCCGAGCCCAGCCCTGCACTGCAATTATTGTTCTATTAATACCACGGGGATTTCGGATGTCAGAGCCCAGTGTGCTACACCAGGGTCAGCTTGGCCAAGGAAGAGCTGCCATCCCTGCCCATGTGGTGGATGTGCCTTGGTACTTGCTGCTTCAGCTTGTCCAGGAGGAAAAGATGCTTTTGCTGTGCCAGGCTGGTGCAAAGGGGAATGGACAGATCCCACAGACAGCCTCTCATCCTTGCCTGCTGCCAGACTGCCCACATGGGACAGGAATGTCCCTGCCTGGCCCAGGGGAAGGGGCTGCCATAGGGACAATGTGACCAGCTGTGCCAGGCAGGCAGGAGCTCTATGGCCAGCAGGCAGGACAGATTTATAGGTCGCCGTCCCCAGCGGGAATGGCCATGCCGCCGTCCTCTGCTGCCACAGAAATAACTCATCCGATCAGGAGATGCCAGACCTGTTCAAGCCACAAATGCCATTGACTAGGACATAGGCAGTAAATCAGCCTGCAAAGACATCCTTGTTTCCAGGACGTTATGATGGGGACACTCCTGCCACCTCTCTCTGTGACCCCACTGCCCTGTGGCCATGGTTTCATGGGACAGATGTCCCCACGGGGCCATCAAGCTGAGCTGGGCTGCTGGGGGTGGATGAAGAGCCCCAAAGTCCCCAGGGGAAGGAAGAAAAGGCGGTCGGTACTGCAGACCTGCCTCCACAGGGCAACTGTTTGCGTCAGGCTGAGATCCAAAACGCCCCTCTCCCCCTCCAGCTCCATTTTTTTCCAGGTTGTACTTTTGGAAAATGCCCAGAGAAGGAGTAATGATATTTAAAAGAAAAAAAACCCCACCCCTTCCCCAAAAAAGGTTACTCGGTGCACATCCAAAGGCTCGCCCCACAGACGGGTAGCTTGGCTGCCAAGCTCCATCCCATCCCGGCAGCACAGAGTGAGAGTTTCTGCCAAGATCTCCCTCCTCTCTACTGCCTGGGGCAGTTACCCAAATCTCCGCGCTGCTCTCTGCTCTCTTCCACAGCTCTCCGAGAGCACCAAGCCCA
>VZRS01015757.1:0-13567 GCA_013398055.1 Ifrita kowaldi
AGGAGGGGGAAGAGGAGGAGGAGAAGAGCCGGGGCCGGGGAAGTTTTGCATGAAGAGGAGCTGGGAAGCCCGCCGCCGGCTTTGCCAGCCTCTTAAAGCACTAGCGCAGCGCGGGGACCCCCGCCCCGGCCCCCCCCGGCTCCTGGCGGAAGGGTCCCCCCGCCAGGCTGCTGAGGGTCTCCGGCTCCCTGCAGTGACAGCCATCCTCAAATTCCCTTTCCCAGGTGGGAGCAGCTCCCGCAAGCAGCGACGAGGGAGGATGCTCGTCACCCCAGGCCCTTGCCCTTCTCTTCTCCCTCCCATAAAACGCTGCCAACCCCCCGCCCCGCGGAGCTCGGCTCCTGCATCGCCTTCTTTCCCCCATCAATCCCCCCCGCCGGGCCCCGCGGCTCCGAGGAGCCCGTCGTGCTGTGTCGATTCATTAATCCAGAGAAAACACAACCCCCTGGTAATGACCATTGACACATTAACTGCTGCGATCCATCACGGTAATGACACGGCGGTGATTGCTCGGTCACCGGAGCAATTAGGGCGCTCACCTGCGGGCACGTGGGGCTGCCAGAGCTCCCAGCCCCTCCTGGGGGGACCCATCCGCGCACCCGAAACGGGGTCTGGCTGCGGGGAGGGCTCTCTGCCCCCTCCCAGCACCAAGGAACCAAGCACGAACCACAAACACGCAATTCCAGCCTCATCTCCCCTAAGGGGTGACTCGTGTTGCTCGTTTGTAACAGCGAAATCCCAGCCCTGGTGAGGGTCAGCCTCAGGCAGGCTGGTTGCTCTTGGAGGAAAAGGCTCCCTTTCACCCAAATCCTGGTTGGGAGGCTGGAGAGGAGCCGGTTTTCCAGAAGCCCCTCGGGATTGTCCAGCTCCAGCACGAAGCTGGGCCTTTGAAAGAGCTCTGGGCTCTCCAGTGAGATGCATCTCCTGAAAAGCTGCCCAGCCACCCTCCTGCCATGGAAATAAGTGCAACGTTCCCATGGATCCAGGTGCTCACGGGATGCTGCCCCGAGCGCCGTCTCCTGCAGAGCGGCCAGGCTGTTGCAGTGATCTCGTTTACAGCAAGAACCCGAGAGGTGCCTGTTGTTAGGGGAGGGCAGCCGGGGGGGGCACAGCCCCACACAGCCCCCCCTTCCCTTGTGAGCATCCTCAGCCGTTCCAGCCCTGGTGCCAGGAACTGAAGTGAAAGGAAATCTGCACTGTGCTCCATGGGGAGGGGACGTAAAGAGCAAGCCCCTGGGAGGACAGGACCCCCTGCCTGCCCCAAGCCAGGGCTGAGGGGACTCCGGATACCACAGGATAAGCCAGGCACAAATCCCTCACCAAAAGTAGCTTTTAGAGGCACTCTAAGGTCAAGGTCCCTGCTCGGAGTCGGGTGAAGCCCTCGGCTCCTGGGGATTTCTAAGACACGTGTTTGCCTTCAAGAAGAAACAAGGGTGCTCTGCTCACAGCCTGGGGTCTCGCAGCCCCCGGCCACGAGGACACCAGGCCACCCTGCTCTGCTCTGCCCAGCTCCCAAAGAATCCCTGGGGGAAGGAGTTTGGGATAAATTCTGGAGAATTTCGGCCTCAGCACCACCTGAGCTGCTCCGGCAGCCGGCTCACTCAGGAGTGCCTCGCTGCTGCCCTGGCTCCGATTGAAAATCACAGTGCAACCCCCCAAAGTCCTGGGAACGTGAATCCCAGCTACTGCAGGATGCTCTTCCCACCATGGCTGAGCTGGCAGTGCCTCCCTTCTCCTCTCCGAGCCTCACGGACTGCACGTCTCCCCTTCTCCCAGCCCTCTGCCAGCCGTCAGCCAGAACCAAAATGCCGGCACAGCGCTCGTGTCACCGTCGGGAGCGTCAAAACCCAATTAACATTTGGAAATCCAGCTGAGGCCAATGCTTCCCCCAGCACACCGGGAAAAGGCACAGCGTGGGGGCTGAGGGGACAGTGGGTAGGATGGGAGATGCCCCAGTGATTCCAGGGGTGCAGCCCAGGTGTGGGGTTACCCCGAGTGCGGCTCTGCAAACCCCACAAAGGTCGCTGCGAGGGCTCCTGCTCAGTGCCTGGGTCAGGGCTGGTCAAATCCTCCAGGAGAGTTCGATGCCATCAGCAAATGGACACGGAGAAGTCCGCCAGGATCGATATCCCCTCGGCAGGCACAGAGCCAGAGGAACCGAGCGAGTCGCTGCCTCTCCTGTCCCGGGGGCAGGGCTGGGGGTGCAGCCAGAGCCGATTCCCAGCTCCCTGCTCGTGTTCATCCAGGGTGCTCCAGCGCCTCCAGGGCCCCCAGCAGCTTTTCCCTGAACTCCAGGGCTCACAGGATCCATGCAGGAGGCTCTGCTTGCCCTGACCCCACTCATCCCCCAGCTGTCCCCAGGCACGCACAGCTCCGGGCTCGCAGCTCCAGCCTCCCGCTGCCCTGGCCCCCGGCCAGCTGGGAAGGTCACCGTGTCCACTGCTGAGGCCACCGAGCGCCATCCAGGAGACACAACTGCTTGCAATTTGATTTTTTTTTTTCTTTTTTTTCTTTTTTTTTTTTTTTAAATATAGGAAAACTTGAAACCGCATCTTATGGACTGGACATTCCGGCTCGGCTCTGCAAAAGGGCTTTGAATAATTTATGGCCAAGCCACCACCTCCTCCTTCCTCCTCATGGGTCACTCCTGTCAAAGAGATGGAGACTCAGGAATCACACCCGGCCCTTTTCATCTGGGGGCTGCATTGCCAGTGCCTGCAATTGCCTCGGGTGTGGATTCAATTCCCTCCTGGATAGAAGGGTGCGGAAAATAAATCTTTAATTCAAAGTGAAATATTAATAGAACTGTAATTAGCTGTAATATCTACACAATTAAAAAGCAGGAGGCCCGGCAAGAGCTATTTTCGTGTGTGTTTAAAGCAAAATAAGTTTGCGGGGTAAGGGGTGGGGGTGGCTGGGGCTGCTTTTCCGGTGTCCCAATTGTCTGAGGGAGAAACGTGGCCGGGAGGAGCAGCAGCACGGGGACACAGGTCCTGCCAGTGCTGGTGGAGCAGGAAGAAATAAAAGGCCAGGTTGGAAGAAAAGAAAAGAGCAGAAGAAGGATTTGAGGAGAAAAAGGAAGAAAGAAGAGCCGTGATGACACTTTTGTCCTGCTCCTTGGGGATTTTGCAGCAAAGGGAAGATTTTCACTGACGTCAGGCAAGAGGACGGGGTTGGGAAAAGTCTCTGTGGAAGTTGGCAGGGAATGAGCGGGGTGACCCTGGCTCAGCCCCCACAGACATTTTCCAGCAGGAATTGCATGAGCTGCTTGCAAAAAGCCGTCAGCTCCCCCTGTGCTGGGCAGTTACCGACGGGATAAACAAAACTGCAAAACAAAACCAACAGAATAATTCAGCTCGGCCCCTCCAAAACCAGCTAAATAATAGGCCAAGGAGAAAAAAAATCCAACAAAAAACCAGCCTTGGGTTTCTTTCCAGAAGAAAGAGACTCCCACACACCCCCAGCACATGAACGTGGGTAACAGATCTGGATCTTTCGAGAGCAGGAACGGCACTGCCTGTGCTCGCATGGGCTTGACATTCACACATCGGGTCCGTGCCTCTCTCGAGGAGTGGGGATAATGGGATGCCGAATGTCAGACCACTTAAATATATATATAAAACTCATTATACGCCTCATGACTAACAGATCTTGATGGGAAAAGTTGCATTTTAAAGAAATGCAGGGGAAAAAAAGAAAAAAAAAAAAAGCCCATCCGGGCTTGCGGGGAGGAATTAGCAATGAACGAGGGATGATTCGACTGCAGGCTGGGAGTGAAGACAACTCCTCCTCCTCCTCCTCGTGAGGAAGGCTCCTGCAGCTGTGCCAGCTCCCTGGCAGCCCCCTGGCTGCCCTGCACCCACTTTGGGGGCTGCCACGCTGCCACCAGGGGCTTTCCTGCAGCCCAGGGTCCTGCCAGGCACCCACATCCCCCAGCCGATGTGGGACCGCCAGAGAAACCCCAGGTGATACCAAGGAACCTCTCAGAGGCCACCGAGGGGGACATTTCCTGGGCTTCTGGGCTTTCCCCCCATGGCAGCAACGAGGGGATGGAGCGCACTGGGGAGCTGCTGCCTTGAGGCGATGCCTCTCTCTTGCCCAACCTCCTCTTGCTGCAGCCTCAGGGCTTCTTCTCGGGGGGGTTTTCCTCTTTCTTGGGTGTATCCAGCCTAAAAATTCCCCTCTGTACCTCAGTGCTGCCGTGACGGGAGGACAAAGGACCCGTGCCTGGCTATGGCCGCTCGTGGAGCCCGGAGCCGGGCAGCACCGTCGCTCTTTTCCTCTACAACACTTCCACCTAACGGCGAGAGAGCCGGCGAGGAGACAGCCAGGGCAGGGGGATGCCAGCCCGGGGCAGGGGGACACGGGAACACCCCCAGGAGCAGAGCAGAGGCCGCCACAGCTCAGCACAGCGATGGACCCTGCCAGCCTCAGACCCCAGTAAAGAAGAAGCTGCCGCTTTGCCCCCGGACCGACCCCGTGAGGTGGTTCCAGCATCTCCAAAAACGCGGAGTTTTGTCGGCTCCGTCCTCTGGGCCGTGTCCTGCCTCCCTCCTGCAGCTGCTGCTGGGAAGGAACAGAGGAATTTGGGAGCCTCGGAGCCCAGCCCTGCATCCCACTCTGTTGCTCAGGGGAAAACACCAGGGCTGCTGCTGGATGTGCCCTCCAGTCTGATCCCCTCAGTGCAACTGCTGAACTGGTCCCATCCCAGTTAGAAGCTGTTGCTTTATAGAAGAGGAGGAAAGAGCTCAGGCTCGGGGACGTCCTGAGCGGCCAGAGGTTATTTTGGGCAGCGATTACTCCGGATTTGGGGTTTAAACAATACAGAAACACGAAAAGCTGAGGCACAATGTTCTCCTGGAAATCCCTCGTTGTGCACCATCAGCAGCTTTTTGTGCTGATGCTTCAGAGTGAGCAGGACCTGCCCCCAAACCAGCACCCTCAGAGGCACCGGGGTGCCAGTGGTGCCACTCTGCTCCCACAGACCTTCCTGTTCTCCCACCAATTTTGTCTTTAAAGCCAGAGGTGTCCCCCTGTCCCCAGTGCAACATCCCAGAGGCACAGCCCTGTCCCCCAAACCCGGCACTGGGAAAGGAAAGAGGGACAGACAGCTCTGTCTGCATTTCCATTTGGGTGCAGGAGGGTTTTTTTTTTTTCCCACCCACAGGGATCATGAGCAGCTGGAAATGTTTTCTTTAAAACTAAAAAAAAAAAAAAAAAGGAAAAAAAGAGAGAGAGAGAATAGGGAAGGAGAGAGAACACTTGGTGGTAAAATTAACTGTGACTGCCAGGCAGCACACACTCCCTCTGCACCCACAGGACAATTAGAGGAAAATCTTTACACATTAACTAACACGGAAGCCAGGGATGGTGTGGAAGACAACCCCCTCGTTTTTCCCAACCAGCCGTGCTGGAGCAGGGTGGCAGCAGCACCTGGGATGCAGAACATGGGCAGGGGACAGGGCAGAAGGGACAGGAGAGCAGCAGCACCGGCTCTGGGGAGGGACCGGCACTGGAAAGCCACGGGATGCTGGGTGGGCCCAGCGCCAAGCACCAGCACCTCAAGCACCAATCCAGGCATAAGGAGATGGGGGAAAGCAGGGAAGGGCTCCATTCCTTGCTTCTCCCCTCCAAGTGTCCAGGGAAGCTGCTGTACCCCCCTCACACACCTCCAGACTGGCAGCTGAGCACCCATCCCGCATCCAACCCCGTGCCAAAACTTCCCCATTCACTCTGCATGCACCAACCTGCTCTGCCGGAGAACACAAACTGCCCCAAACTGGGATGGATTTGCACCGGAGGCTCCTCCAGCACGCCCTGATTGCTGCCGTGGTGGGCAGCGAGGGGCAGACCTTGCCCAGCACCCGGGGAAAGAGACCCGAGGTAAAGCCCCACGGTGCCAGCGCAGCCTCCAGCTCGGAGCCGACCCCGGCGAGCAGCACCCGTCTTCTCCTCCCAACTTCTCCATAATTCATGCAACAACCTCCTGAAAGAAATATCCTCCTCGGACATAAAATATTCATGGCCTCATCCTTGCAAGGAAACACTGTCTTCCTTGGACTGCAACCAAGCAGCCGAGGCCAGCACGGATTTGCCTTTGCAGGCGTAATTACGTTGGTCATCGATCGGGTGCCGCAGTGAGGGGCTGTGCCGGGAGGAGCCCCCGGCCAGTGCCAGTGGGACCCCCCTCCATGCCAGAAAGTGGCTTTTGGAAGAGTCACAAAAGGGTTTGGGGAGAGGGAGGAAGGCTCCTGCACTGTGCAGCAGCATCCCAAGAGATTCCCCGTCCTCGTGGCTGCATCTTTGCACCAGCAAAGTCGCCCCAGGAGGGAGCGGCTCCCCCAGCATCGCCCTGGACCCCTTCCAGATCCGTCCCAGTGGCATCCACCACCCCTCACACACACACAGGCTCGTGCACCCGCCAGCAGCCACCCCCCAAACCCCTCCAGTCCCCTCAGCCGCTTTCTGCTCCCATTTTGGATGCTGTCAATCCGTTCGGAGCTCCTTCCTATTTCCCTGCTTTTGCAGAGCTCAGCAGAGGCTCCAGCCACGTTTCACTGCACAGTATTCAAAGCTTTTATCATTATAATTATTTTTTCTTGTTTTTTCCCTCTCCCACAGGTCCCTCAGCCCAGGCGAAGGGTTCCAGAGGCTCTCCTGTGTGCTGGTTCTAGCATAGTCCAACAAATCCTCGTCCCCTGGGACAAGGGGGAGATGGAAGTGAATGCCTCACTCAGCTTCAAGGGGGCTCAGCGCTGGGGAAGGAGAGGAGGGGCTGGGGGTCCCAGGGGCAGAGAGCACCCCAGCAGTGGGGGGTGGTGTTTGCGAGGAGGGGGACTCTGCACGGGGTGGTGGTGATGAAACACAATCTGGACCAGCCTGTGCAGCCAGGATCCGGAAACAGCCTCGGCCAGGGCCAGGTCCCGCGGGAGCTGCCAGCCCCGGGGGACCCCCGGTTGCCGCAGACCCCAGCCCACGCTCCTGCGCCAGCGCTCGGGTCCCAAAGCCGGGCTCAGCATCTCCAGCAAAGGGCAGCACTGCCTTCCCGTGGAAGCCGCCCTCACTGCAGCCGCGCAGCTGAGCGGACCATCCCTCCGGCCCGGGGGATGCGGGAAAGAGGTCTGGAGCAATCATCGTCCTAAATCCACACACACACAAGGCTGCGGTGGGGGCTGTCCCCTCCTGCCCCCCGTGCAAAGGTGTGGCACAGCCTGAGCAAGCAGCTCCCGTGCACCCGGCCTCCCGTCACCGCGTGCGGCAGGTGAAACACGGCTTACACCCTCCACAACCTCCTCAGGACCCTTCCCTGAATCTCCAGGGCAGAACCCTGCTCCAGCCGATCCACGCCGAGCTTCTTCCCACAGGCGCTGCGAGCAGGGACCCTCTAAGGAGCCACATCCTTCTATTTAAGGGCGACATGTGGGTGCCGGGGTGGGCTCGTTCGGGGGTGTTCTCTCCCACCCCGCAGGGACTCTGGGGCCGCTCGTCAGGAACGGGAACAGTGCTGTCCTCCCCCAGCTCCGAGTCACGGGGAGCCGCCCCCCAGCCCTCGCCCGCCGTGTCGTGACGCTCCCCTCGAGGGGAGCCACGCGTGCGGCTCCGCTCCTACCTACGGAGGAGCAGTTGCCAAGGGAGCCGTTCCCGGCGCCCGGAGCCGGCTGGGAAGGTGGGTGACAGCCTGGCAAACTCCCACCCGGCTGCTCTCATGATGGATGAGGGGTCCCAGGGCATGGGAGCACGTGAGGAACATCCTGCCCCCGCAGTGAAGCCTTGAAGGTGGGGAAGGTGCTTTTCCCTGGGCAGGGGCCATGGGGATAACGACAGCCTGCTCCCTCACCGCGGGTTTGGGGGCACGGGGGGCTGGGGTGCTCAGCCCCATGGTGGCTTCCCACCTCGTGGACCCCTCCTCCCAGCCCCTGAGCCCCTTGGTGCCCCCGCAGCCCCCCTGCGAGCCCGTCCCTGCCATCTGAAAGATGAGCTCCTGGCAGAGCCGGGCCAGGCACCGAGTAACCGGAGCCGGCAACGACCGGTGACCCCCGGCCCGTTTTAGCCGGCCCTAATCCTCCGGCCGGGCTGGATGTCACATTCCCCGGGAACGGCAGAGCCGCACCGCAGGGCCAGGGACACGCCATGTGCCTGGGTGTCCCCTGCCTGCCAGGGACAAACCCGCCGTCCCTGAGGTCCGAGGGCAAAGCGAGCAGCCCGTGGAGGGCTCAGCCCTGCAGCCGGGTCATCACCACCCCCCGTCAGTCCCTCCCCAGGGGACCAAGCACCTCCCGCGGGCACTGCCAGGGGGAGAGACCGGAACGCGGCTCAGCTCTGCCCGGCCCCACTTTGCCCCCAGCCCACCCCAGCACCGCCCTGCGCCCGGTGAGGGATGCTGGGACTCATCCCGGGACGGGTGCGGGGAGGATGCGGAGCCCCCCCTCCATCCCGCTCCACAGCCCGAGCCTCTCCCCGTTAGGTGGCAGCAGGAAACCGCAGCGTTGGCTTTTCCAACATAAATTATTCCATAATTCTGTGATTCTAGCTACGTGGGAGCGCGTTCCCCGCAGGAAAACCTGCCGGTTCCATCCCAGGACGCTCCATCCCGCCCTGCCCTGCTGCCTCGGGTCACTCACTGGCCATAAGGTGACCCTCTGTCCGCCCTGACCCGTCTCCTCCCAAAGCCCTTTGGTCAAACCCCCAGGCCATGGAGGGGACACGAGCAGGGCTGCTCCGGCTCCCGCTCCCTCCCTTACACCAGCAGCCAGCTTGGCTCCATTTCCCGTCCCGTCACCTCCGGCGTCACCTCCCGATCCCATTCCCCTGCCTCTGTGTCACCCCGGCCCCCCTGTGCCGGGACTCTGCCAGCGGCTGAGTCACCTCGGTGACCACCACCTGAGTCACCGGCACAGAGGGAAGTCCCCCGGTCCTCGATGCTTTTCCAACCGGAGCTGAGTGAAGGGGAAAGTGTCAAGGAATTTGGCTGGGAAAAGTGTTTTCTTGGAGCCTCGGTAAGGAGCAGCCTCTCTGGTGCGTCCCCTTTGCCACAGTGAACTCGCAGCTGGCCAGGGAGTGGGGGGCTCCTTCCTTATCATACGGAGAGATTCAGGGGAGGAGCTAGGAAATGTTGGGAAAAGCAGGAAAAACCTCCGCCATCCCTTGCGCCGCGTGTTCTCCAGCCCCCTGCAAGCGCCTTGCAGTGCATCCCCCCAGCCCTCCTCGGATGCTGCCGGCAGCCACCAGCTCCTTCTCTGCCCTGTTCAAATTTGATGTGCAATAAAATACCTTGATTAAAAAAATACCAGGCAACCAGACCCCACTGCGAGCCCGCCAGCGGGCCCTCGATTAATGACCCTTCGCATTCCCCTCCACCGCGTCCCCGTTAATGATTTGCAGCGGCTCCTCCCCGGCCTGTCCCCGGCCTGTCCCCTCCCTCCCTCCTCCCCCGCCGGCGGCACCCCCAGGCCAGGGCAGAGGGAAAGGGGCTCCAGGGAGCACCCGCAGGGATTTTCTCACCCCCTGGCACATTCCCTGCGTGGGGACACCAGAGGTGAGGAAGTTGCCACCAGCCCCAGCACGGGTCAGCCGCGTCCTTGCACAGAGGTTCTGCGGGCACGGGGACGGCTCACGGCTCCGTTCCTGGGGCTTCCCTGTTTCTTGCCACCTCCTTCGTGCCATGCGGGACCCCGGCTGGCCTGGCAGCCCCTCACCGCCCACCTGAGCCCCAGCACGCTCGGTGCACATGTGCCGGAGTGTGGGGGGAGCCGGGAACGGGGCCAGGGCTGCCCCCGGCAGCAGCCCCAGGCTTTGTGCTCCGGCAGGCAGCCCCGAGGAGGTTTCATGTTACTGGGAAACTGGGATGGCGGGATGTTCCCGGGGCAGCCCCGCAGACAAAAGGCCATTGTGCAGCCGCGCAGCGATGGCTGCAGCCCCGGAGCATCCCGCTCCTGCCAGAGCCAGCAGCCACCCCAGGCCCGGGAGGTGGCACAGCCGCTGTCCGGGGAGCACAGGGTACCCGCCAGGGGCCCGAGCAGCTCCCCAAAACTCATGGGATGCTCCAGCATAGACTGCCAGAGCCAGAGCGCCCCAGACACGCCCCTTGCCCGTCCCCATCCCACCGGCAGCAGCACCCAAAATGCTTCCTCGCCATCCCAGGGGACAGGAGTGGCACTAAACCAGACCCTGCTGGCACCGAGTAGGGGTGACAGGCAGGGACATGTCCCCACAGGTCAGGGCGTGCAGGTGAGGGGTGGCTGAGCCTGAGCCTCTTTCCAGCCCCACCGGCTGATCCTGCTCACCCTGCGGCCGCCATGGATCAGCCCGTGCTGTCTCAGGATCATCAGGGTACAGGGAGTTATTTGTGTGCATTTCCCTCTGCGGGGGCTGTACATATTGCAGCCCCAAGCACCCCGGAGCAGGGAGCACCTTCAAACCCTGCTCCTGCCTCCCACCGCCGCCAAATTCTCCTCTGAATCCCCAGCTCCCGGAGTCGGGGGATCCAGCACCCGCCACGCCCCATTAACTGCTGTTCCAGAGGGCTCTGGAGGTGACAAACACACCCGCTCGTAATTAGCCAGGTGGCCCTTCCAATCACCCGACAGCCTGAGCTGACTCAGAGGATCGGGTTTCCCCTTTCCCAGGGAAATTAGCAGGAATTAGGCACCCAAATCCCAAACGCAGCTTTGCGGGGCTCGGTGGCAGTGCCAGGACGCAGGGCAGGGCAGGACAAGATGTGTGCCACTCACGGCCACCCTCTGGTCTCCCACGTCTCCCCCGGATACTTTTCGGGAGAGCTGATCAGCACCTGCGGTTCTGAGGAGATCAAGAAGTTGGGGGTGATTTCAAGCACATTTTTTTTCAGGGCACCTTCCAGAGGTGCAGCTTTTCCCAAGCACTGAGCACCCATTTCTCCATCAGGGCTTCTCCCGGGCCTGGAATATTGGCTAAATAAATCGAGATATGAAATAATTCATGTGTGCACCCCACGGCTCTGGCCTGGGGCTGCGTCCTGCAAACCCCGGGCTCAAAGCAGCGGCGTTAAGCCTGTGAGTTATCAGGTGATTTAGGAATTTGTCCCCAGAATGGGGCTGCGGGAAAAACGCTGCCCTGGTGAGAGCTCAATCTGCTCCAGGGGTGAGAACGAGGAAGGAGCCATTTAATGAAATTAACAGGCCTGGGTTGGGGTGGGTCCGGGGCTGTTTGGCCACATGGGGCTTCCTCAATGGGGCCATCGGGGAAACAAAGCCGGGAGGGGAAACAAAGGCCACGTCCCTGTCCCTGTCCTCCCGCGCCATGGCCGGCCAGCCCCGTGAACCGCCGGACCGGGACATCCCAGTTCGCATCCCGGAGGAGTTCCCAGCTCGTTCGGCCCACCGGGATACCGGGGCTGCAGGGCTCGCTGCGGTGCCAACCCGGCACGGCACAGGCTGCTCCGCCGTGCCCCGCGTTGGGCTCAGCTGCGTAGGGGGATAATAAATCATTTGTTTGCCTGTTTCCAGCCATTTTCAGCTTCTGCTCTGGCTGCAGAACCCAACCGCAGGCTGGGGGAGGTTGCCCAGTCCTGCTCCCAAATCCACTCGGCCACGAGCTGTAAATCAGGAACCCAACTGCAGAAGCAAAAGTGAAAATGTTCTTCCCGGACTGCAGCCCTGGGCCCAGCCCTGGGCTCTGCTCCAGCCCAGTTTTTTCCTTGTTTTCCCCTCCTTGCACGCGGTTGTGTGCCTGTACCTGGCTGCTGGGCCATCTGCCCTCCTCTCTTTAGTTCTGGGGCACCACTGCAGCTCTATTTTTCTTTTAAAAAGAGAAGTGGTCACCCCACGGGTGAACCCGGTGTGGGGAGGCTCCGGCACAGGCTCGGAGAGTGGGGAACTGCCAAAATTTTCGGGGATCAAAGCAAAGCTGAGCAGCCCCGGTCGTTTGCAGCACTCAGGCTGCTGCCATTCACCGGCACCGCAGAGTAAATAACGAGGGATATTAATAACAACGAGCCTCTGCCAGGACACAAACCAAGTTCCTCATCGGGCAGCCCGAGCGGCAGCGTTGGGGTAAAAGGCACCCTCACTCATCCAAACCCAGGCCCAGGCTGCCTGCATGTGGGGAAACACTAATTTCAGCCAAAAAAAAGGACATTTGGGGTCTACAAACAACCCCTTGCTGGACACAAGGCCCTGGGATGGGGGAGATCCACCACAGCTTGGATCAGGAGCTGCGCAGGGGTGCAGGCAGGGGTTGCCTGCACTTCCTGCAGGTGTTTGGGAACAGGAACCCTCTTGCAGGAGGGTTCTCCCCTCTCTTTGCTTTCATCTTTTTAATTGTCAGAAAGGGACACTGCTCCGATTGTGTTTTAGGCAGAGGAATTTACAGGGGATTTGAAAAATCCAAATAACAATTAGCAGAAACAAGTGTCCCAAGCCTGGCTGGGTTTGGTTTGTTTTGCATCACAAACAGAGCAGTTTGGCACAGGCAGATATCGATACTTTCACATTTCATCTTTTTTGTTTGTTTGTTTGTTTTAATAAAAACTTGCCTGAAACTTAAATCCAGCAGTCTGAAGTTCAGATCCTCACTTCAGAGTTCAACTCTTAGAGTCAGGATGGTCAAAAGCACCTACACTAGAGTTTCCATTAGACTTGTAATTGTTGTTTTCACAGGAATTTGCAGAAATTTCACACAACCCCATCACAGAGGGGATGCTGAGCTCTGGGTTTTCTGGTATCCCATCAAGGAAAACCACCAAAGACCCCAAATGTTTTAGAAACACTGCCCTGACTCAGCAGGGACCTGGGTTTTGGGGTACCTCACTGGAGAGCTGATCTCAGCTGATTCCAGACTGACCCAAACCACTTCCAAACCGACCAGACGATTTCTGAACAAAGTTCTTTACTGCAGGCTGAGCCCAGCACCTGCTTAAAGCCCGGGAGAGCCTCGGGGCTGCTCACCAGCCCCCCAAGCCCCACTGCACCGAGCAGGACCAGCCCCCCAAACCCCACTGCACCGGGCAGGACCTGCTCCCACGCCAGCCTGCCCTTCCGGCAGTGCTGCTGCAGTAACACATTAAATAAATATCGAGACACGATCCAGGCAGCCCTGGGAGCCCCGGGGAGGGAGCCCCCACTGTTGGTGCCTCCAGATGGGGACCAGAAGCTTTTGTGGGGGTTGATTCGGTGAGGAAGCAGCAAGCAGAAGGAACATCGTGCTTCGGCCATCGGCGCTCGGCCCGGCCCCGGCCGGTGACTCCCCGGCAATCGGGAGACACCAAACCCCCCACGCCAGCTCAAAATACAGAGAGGGGAGAGCCGCGGGTGTTGCCTTGGGGGGGTCACCCATAGTGGGGTCACCCAGCCGGGGGGAGCCGCGCCCACCGCACGGCCCCAGCCGGGAGCATTCCCAGAGCATTCCCGGGGCGGGAGGACGAGGCTGTCTCAATCCACCCCGCCGCTGCCTCCAGCCTCCCGAGGGACCCTCCATCCACCTCCGGGGACCCTCCGCCAGGCAGGGCCGGGGGCGCAGCCGCCGCCGCAGCCCTTTGAACGGCCCTATCGCTCCCGGCCGCGCCGCCCCGCGCCGCCCCCGCCGTGATGCG
>VZRS01015764.1:0-29546 GCA_013398055.1 Ifrita kowaldi
GGCTCTGCGTGGACCTCGGCGTGGGCGGCAGCATGACCGAGAAGGTGCGGGGGTCCGGGGGGCTGCTCGGGGGTCCCGGACACGCTGCCCTCCGCGTGTGCCCGTCCCTGCCGCGGGCGAGGCACCGGAGGCTCGGCGCGACCCGCCCTGGGCTTCCAGGCGGCGTGTGACCGAGCTCGGCGGGACCGCCAGCCCCGGACTCGGGGTCACCGTCCCGCTCTGTCCCCAAGGAGAGTGGCCGCCTCGCCTCCCAGATCCGCAGGCTGTACGGGGCGAACCGCCGCGCCGCTCGGCCCTTCTGGCTGTGCCTGACGGGGTTCGCGGCGGGGACACCGATCTACGAGCAGTGCTTCCGCATGAACGACGGCTTCGCCGGATACCTGGTGAGGGTCTCGCCACGGGATCGGGGAGAGCTCAGCCCTGTGCTCTGCATCTTATTTAAAATTAGACAATTGTTGCTGCTCTCCCTTTCTCAGACCGCACTGAGAAGTTTTGATGAGGAGAGAATTTAATGGAGTTTTTAGAAGTGTGTCTGTCAGTGCCTAGAACAGAAACATTTTCCAATTGAAAAAGAAAAACCCTGGGTCACTGGAGATCTGTAGGATCTACAAGATCTTTAGGAGTTTGTATGTCCAAAGCAGTGCTGTCAGTCCCAGGATCTCTCTGTGTCTGGGAGGGGGCTTTGTTGTGTCAGATGCACCTTGGGCTAACTGGCTGCTTCACTCTGTCTGGTGTTTTCAAGATGGATACAACTCCAGAGAGTTACCTGGACCTGTTTCCTTTGGATGCCATTGTTTATCTCACTCCTGACTCTGAGAATGGTAAATACTTCACATGCTTCAGACAAGGGAGCCAGGGCCAAAGGCTGGCTTTTAGAAATTCCTTTTTGAGGCTATTCCATGCTTCAGGAAAGTTGTTCCTACAGAGGCTGTCTCACATTGCACAAGAGTGCTGTGTGCTCACATCTGCTGCTAAATCTGTGCTGGTGGGACCCATCTGTCCCCAGGCCTCAGCCCTCGGGGCGAGGGCGCTCTGCCCACCACTGTCCTTGAGAGTGGGGTCTGCTGGGAGAGCAGTGTCCTGTGGGATTTACTGCTGTGTGGTGGTGAGCCAGTGCGTGTCCTGTTTCTAGTCCTTGAAGACATCGATCCGGACAAGGTGTACGTGCTGGGAGGGCTGGTGGATGAGAGCATTCACAAGGTGGGTGGTGCCTGCCCCATTCCCTCACAAGACTAGAGACATCCCGGTGCTGCAGCTGCCTCCACCATCCCTTTTTCCTCAAATTCTGGCTGGGCCCAGCAGCAAGCTGGGAGAGGCTGCAGCAGTGTGGGTGCCACGAGCCCCAGGGCAGGTTTTGGCTCTGTGGCTGTTCGTGCCACGCGTGGGATGCCGTGTGCCAGCGTGTCCGTGTGTCCCCTGCAGCAGCTGACCCTGCGGAGGGCCCGGGAGCAGTCCCTGCAGACAGCCCGGCTCCCCATCCGCGAGTACATGGTGAAAGCCCCCAACGCCAGGAACTACCACTCTGAGACGCTGGCCATCAACCAGGGTGAGGGGCTGCAGCGGGGCTGGGGGTCCTGGGGCACACCCTGGAGTCTGGTGTGACCCAAAGGCCGGGCGTGATCCCATGCTCCCCGGGAAGCTGTGCACGAGGCAGGGGACAGTGGGCTGGAGGGCTGTGGGAGGGCTGCTCTGGGGACAGGCCACGGAGGGATGGGAGTTTCGATGTCTGTGCCACGCTCAGCCAAGTCTGACAATGGTGGGGAGGGACGTTGGTGTCCTGTACACCCTAACCCTAACCCAGGGGCTGGCACACCTGCTCCCAGCAGAGGATGTGCTTGTGCTCCTTCACCTCTGCAAGGTGAATGCCTCTCTGCTGGTGACTATGGAGGGGCTCATGACCCAGACCGGCTCCTCAAAGCTTTTACCCCTGACGTGAGGACTGTGTTGCCCCTCCATCGGCACAAGGCAGTGGAAGTGACTGGGGGCTCTGTGTGCCCAAGGGAGCTGGGAGTGATGGTGGGAGCACAGCAGGTGTGGCTCTGCACAGGGGGGACACCGACAGGTGGCACATGTGACGGGGGGCGGACCTTGCTCTAGTCAACACAGCCACTGCTTTGCCCAGAGGTTCCTAAAGTCCTCTGCAGAATAGCTGTCTGCCCCTAAGTAAGCTGCCTCAAGCAGCAGCTCATCGGGTGGTACATGGGGACCCTCTCTGGGTTAGCTGTCATCACCTCCCTCGTGTTCGGTGGGTGTGGGTAGAGCTGGTGCTACCATCCTCACAGCACAAGTGTGACTCCACATCTCTCTGCTCCTGACAGTCTTTGATGTCCTGTCCACCTACTACGAGACACGGAGCTGGCCGGCAGCCCTGAGGGCCGGAGTTTCCTCTGGAAAAGGCTACGTGCTACCGGATGCAGCAGAACAGGTGGAGACAGCCCGGCGCGCCACTGCTGCCCAAGAAAACGCTTTATTTTGTGGTGAGGAGCTGCACAGGCAGGAAGCACCAGCGTGACTGTGCACAGCAGACAGCTTGGTTTCCAGCAGTGTGAGGACCTTCTTGGAGTGACACCTTCTACCTCAGCAGTGCGGTGCTGGACATCCCCATCCCCTTGAGCAGGAAACAAAAGCTGGTGGAGCCTGCGATCAAGTGAAAACTGACAGGAATTCAGTTTTGCTTCTTTGCAGCTGTTTGTTTGTGACTCCTGCACCTACACTTGCTCTGGGATGGGGAGGAGAGCTTTAAGGTGTTTTCTTCATTTTATTGAAACAAAGAAAGGTGAAGTTAGGATTGCAAAGCTTATGGGCAAGGAAAACCCCCCCACCATGGGACAGGACAGTGCTGCTCCTGCAGGAGAATGCGGGACAGGGAGCAGCTCCCAAGGGCACTATGTCCCAACAACAAACCCAGTGAAGACTAGGTGAGGTGTTGAAGCCTTTGGCTACTAGTATGCATCTAATATAAAATACAACGTTTAGATCCCCATTGTGTCTCTACAGTTACTGATGAGCAATACCTCGTCACACCTGACACACACAGGTCCCTGACCCCCGTGTCCCTGCTGGGAGGTACCTGGGCTCGGCCGTGCCCTGCACAGAGCAGTGACACGTGCCACAGCCACAGCAGGAAGTGTGTTTGGTGCAGCTGAGTTGATACATTACCTCAGCCATTACTGCCAAAAGAGCCCTAAAACCTCATGGCCAGTGGCAGCAGGACCTGAAGGTCATCTGAGGTAAGTTTGGTTATGTGTTTTCATTCCTCTCTCACAGCAAGACCCTTTCACAGCCGAGGGGCTTGTGCCCAAGTGCGTGTGACAGCAGGGTCCGCAGGAGCAGCTGTTGGGGGGCTGCCATGGTTTAACCCAAGCCAGGGTTAACCCGAGGGTAAGCCACGACAGGGACTCAGGGTGTTGTGGTGTCAGAGTTGGCAAATGCATGTCGCTGTGCCCTGGGGGCTCCTGGCAGGCTGGATGTGGAGGTGGTCCCATTCGGTGTCCCAGAGCCAGGGGACAGTCCTGTCCCTCCGGTGCCTGGGGAGAGGGGGTGCCGTCACTCCAGCCCGCCCCTGCCCCTCAGCTGCTGGTGCGGACTCCTGTCACCCTAAGCATGCTCAGCCGCAGCAGCAGCGCCCTGGGGAAAGGCAGCCGCCCGCCAGCACCCCCAGGCTGGACCTCAGCAGTGGGGGACCGGCCTCTGCCCCCTCCGCCCAAGGGCGCTGCAGTGCTGCCCCGCGGGGACGCACAGCGAAACCCCTTCCAGCTCACACCTGGCCAGGGTGAGGCGTGCCTGGTGGGAGGGGAACAGGGCTGGTCCTGGCCGAGGGAGCGCCTGACAGCCCCTGCACGGCCCTGACCACAGCGTTACGGTGTCGGGGCTTGCCCCTGCCTTCTGGCAGACACCGAGCCGCGAGCAGCTCCGAGGGTGGGGTGGAGCTGATCAGGGCCTGTCTCACTCATCAGCACACGGCAGCAGAGGAGCTGCCCTGGCTGGGACAGCCCTCTCCTGCTAAGGAAAAGCAGCTGATACAGGATCACTGTGTTCCCTCAGCTGCAGAAGGTGGAGAAAGCCACCTGGGGTCCCTTGCATTAGGCCAGGGTGGGTTTGATGTCCCTTTAGTCCAGAGCCTGCCTGGAGAGCAGAGTGGCTGAAAGGCAGGCTGAAAGGCTCCCACCCTTCCCCATGGGTGACAATGGCAGCTGAGACAACACTGTGAGACTGACCACCTGCCTGGCCTGTGGCAGGCAAGGGACGAGCCCTAGGCAAGACACACACTGAAGTGCTCCAAGAGCACCCCAGGGCACGGCTGCTCTTGGGGAGCCCAGCCAACAGGTGTGGGCACATCCTCCCACGGGCATCCTGGGCTAAACATCGCCTGGGAGAGAGCCTGAGGTGGACAGAGGGCACACGTCTGGGCTCTGTCCCCCTCAGTGCCATGGTGTGCCCCCACCCAGCCTGTCACATCCACGGGGATGCCCTGAACTGCTGCAGCAGACAGAAGACAGCAGCCGACAGGGCCGTGTGCTGGCGGGCAAGGAGCTTGGTGCCCAGCTCAGGGCACAGCTGCCCATGGAGCTGCTGGTGCAGAGCCTGCACCAGCTGCTGGTAGGTGCCCACCACATCCCCCAGCGCAGCTCCCAGCTCCTGCTGTCTCTGCCTGCAGCGCCGGCAGTGTGTCACCTGGAAGCAGGTCACTGCCAGGTGAACCAGGCGGTCAAACGTTGCCCTCAGCGCTCGCTGCACCTCTGTGAGAGGCTGCTCCGTGCTCAGGAGCGCCTGGCAGCTGGATAGCAGGTCCTGGGAAGCCCAGCCCAGGGCACCCTTGCTCTCTGCACCCTGCTCTGCACATCGGTCGTACAGGTGGGTTGCCTGGTTCCCATAGAGCTTCCCTACAACCTCCTGGAGCTCCGCAGTGTAGGCCAGGAAGCAGGAGAAATCCGCAGGGCTCATCCCTGCCTGGTCCTTCAGCTGCCCAAGCACTCGGATGTGGGGGTCCTGCCCTGCCCCGTCCCCAGCAATGGAGACTGGGAAACTGCTCCCAGGGGCCTTGGGAAGGCTGCAGCTGCCAGAGGG
The DNA here is from genome assembly GCA_013398055.1 of Ifrita kowaldi. Classification (NCBI taxonomy): domain Eukaryota; kingdom Metazoa; phylum Chordata; class Aves; order Passeriformes; family Cinclosomatidae; genus Ifrita; species Ifrita kowaldi. The sequence goes on from VZRS01015764.1 coordinate 5,068, forward strand.
TGGGGTGGTGAGGGGCCCTGGAAACTGGGGGGGGCTGGTGTCACGCTCCCCCTGGTTGTGGGGCTGGGGGAAGCAGCTGATGTAGGGCAGCCGGCAGCCACAGCTCTCCAACCCTCGTGGTGCCGGGGAGCAGCCCAAGGGCCTGGCTGGGATGGAGGGTGAAGGGGTCTGCTCACCCTCCTCGAGGTTAAGACAGAGGAGGGAGTGTTTTGCAGCCCCGTGGTCTCCTGCTGCTTTCCCCAAGGGAGCTGGGACTGAGGAGAGGGAAAGCCCTGCAGATGGAGCCAGGCAGGAGTCCTTCCCCAGCCCCGAAGCCTGCTCTCCGGGAAGAGAAGCCTGTGCAGGCTGTGGCTGTGGCTGAGCCACACCTCCTACATCTCTCGTGGGCTGCCCTTCACCCGGCCCGGAGCTGCTCACCAGCTCCCTGCCACAGCCCGCTCCAGCAGGGGATGTTGGCATCCTCCTTCCAACAGCACTGGCCCCCACGCACCCGCTGGCCCTCAGACAGGCCAAAGGCTCCAGTGGGCCATGCGCCCTGTCCTGCAGCAGGCTGGGTGACGCAGGGTCTGTCCTCACCCCGAACGAGAGCCAGGAGAGGCGGGTGAGGACGCCCGAGGCACTGCCGCCATCTGCCAGGAGCTGCGCTGCCTCCGGGAACCCCGCGTGGCCTTGGTGCACTTTCCGCAGGGTCTCCCCACTCACCACCTGCGGGCTCCTCGCACGGGACACGGCCCCATCGCTGCTGCTGCTGGCATGGCACTGACCATCAGCACAACACTGACCATCAGCAGAGCGCTGACCATCAGCACGGCCCTCACTACCAGCACAGTGCTGACCGTCAGCACAGTGATCACCATCAGCGCTGCCCTTGCCAGTGATACAGCTCTGACCATCGGCTTGGCTCTCCTGACAGGGAGCCGGAGAAGGCTCCACACTCGCAGGGAGCAGCCCCTGGTCCTGGACCAGCTCCTGGGGTGGGGCCATGCTGGGGCCAGGAGCCGGCAGCAGCAGCAGGAGTTTGTCAGGGGGGCAGGTCCCCTCTGGATCCCATGACGAGGGCACGACACTGGCTTTGTGCTGGGTGGCCACCACCTCAGCCCCCTCCTCCTGTGCCCCTTGGGTCTGCCAGCCTCCCGTGGGCACACAGCTCTCCTCGCTCAGACACCCGGGATCTGTCTCCACTGGGGAGCTCTCCTGGGCAGCTCCACTCTGACCTCTGGGAAGGGGCTCAGCTTCCTCCAGGGACACCAAAGGGAGGTGTGCTGGCTGGAGGTCCTCCTCCCCACACAGGTCACCAGGACGGGGAACGTCCGAAACAGATGAAACCACCCATTCCCTCACTGACTTTGTCTCCGTGGTGTCAGGCTCCGTGTCCATCAGGTCAGAGCAGGGGTCTGTGCCAGCAGTGTCCCTCTGGGCCTGGGTGGCCACAGGAAGCCCCATCTCCATGTCCTTCGCTGTGTCCTCTGTAGAGGGCTGAGTGGGCGGCCAGGAGCAGCAGCGCTGTGGAGAGCCTGGGAGCGCCGCAGGGAAACTGACCTGAGAGGTGTAGTCAGTCTTCAGGAAAGACCTTCTCTTTCTCAGGCTCTTGGTGTAGGTCAGCTCCTTCTCCGGCCCATGTTTCTCCCTCGTCGATGGGGTCCCCCCCAAGCTGTAGCACCTCAGCCTCTTTGGGATGCAGGAGGAGCTCTCATCCTCCCAGGATGCCATATCATAGCCTGATGGCAAGAAAAAACATGGAAATCAGGAAGCAGTCCCGGGCAGCAGAATATCCACCTGCCGACACAGTGGGCCAAAAAGCTCTTGGCACAGGACTTGGAATCACAGACACAAATGTCCAGCAGCAATGCCTGGCTCCCGAGGGCAAAAGGAAACGCTCTCTCGTGATCAGGTAACTGCTGGAGGCTGGATGCCACGAAAAACGCAGAGCCTGGGTGTGTGGCTACAAGGACGGAAGGCCAGGGGTGGTGATGAGGGCTCTGGAGTCACTTCACCTGAAGGCAGGTATGGCTGTAATGCCGCAGTTAAACCTGGGGACAGCAGCAGCACTACAAGAGCACTGCCCGCAGCTGTGGGCTTGTCATCAAACAGAAACGTAGTCAGAGGGTCCAGCTGGATATTTAGATTATAAAAGTGCCAGAGATGACAGGTTTTTCCTGAACACAGTACAGTGACTGTGCATTAATGTAAAAGCCAAAACTGTTCTAATGGCACAAATCAAATTCTTAAGAGGTTCAGTTAATACTGAAAGAGCTGATTTACTCCAGAAACAAGAATGTCTCATTTCTGAGAAAATACAATGGGCAGGGAGCTGCCAGCCCTGGGAATCCTTGACCCAGGTATGTAACAAGCCTCTGATTTGAACATGACCTTTGATCTTGGGGGTTCATGGAACAATGTTTTACAGGTTTGGGGTCTCCTTAGCTGAGAGGAAGAGAGCAGAGATTCCGGAATGCCACTCCTCTGAAAACTGACTTTTCCCAACACCCAGTGCTTGCGTGTGGTAACAGATCCCCCTGCAATGTCACTGTTACAGTGCTGAGGAGTGGCCTGTGGAGAAAGGGAGTTCAAAGTTCCTTCAAAAGTCTTGGAGAAAGCACTACGGGCTGGAAGGCGAGCCCCCGGGAGGACTGACGGGAGGAGAGGCAGCAGCCCAGCCCCGGCAGCGGGAGGGAGGACCTGCAGCATGGGGCTGTGGGATTACCTGGCAGTGCGTCCGGAGGGCTCAGCCTGTCCGCAGCATCGTAGAACTCCTCCTCGGAGCTGGAGTCCCCGAAGCCCGGCGGTGGCTTGAGGACGAGGTCGCTGGTCCCTGCCTGCCCCGGGTCGGCGCCGCCGCCCTGCGCGCTGCCCGCGGGGGACGCGCTGTGGCACAGGCTGTAGTAGCCCCTGGTGCCCACCTCGGACAGCCCGGCCGGCCCCGCTCCCTGCTCCGAGGGGCTGCCCCCGGGCCGCTCCGCCGCCGGCACCGGCAGGAAGCAGAAGAAGTCGGTGGCTGCCGCCGCGCCGGGGCTCCCGGCGGCTCGCACCGGGACGAAGCTCCTGTCCACACTGCTCATCTCCTGCACGGTGGGCGCGTAGAACTGGAACAGCTGTGGCCTGGAGGAAGAGCACGCTTCCGACTCATCTTCCTCCAGCGCATCCATAGAGTCGCTGGAGCCGCTCGTCTTGACCCCTCGGCTCTCGGTGTTGGCCGAGTCGGACGCCTCGGATGCGCTGTCCGTGGCGCTGTCAGCCCCGGCCCGCGGCTCAGCCCCTCCAGCCTGGGGTTCTGCGCTGCTCCCCGAGGGGCTGCGGGGCTCCCCCTGCCCCTCCTCACTGCCGCACGCCACAGCCGTGTCCGGGCGACACTCCGAGGAGGAATACAGGTCCCAGGAATCTTCAGAGTCGCTGCAGGCTCGGGATTCATACCCTGGGATTTAAACGCACCTGTCAGCCCATCCGGGACTGGGGAGGGGGATCAGACACTGCCCCGGGCACGCAGGGGGCTCAGCCCTTGCCAGCTCACCAGCCAACAAGGGAAGACCTGTGGGGTATTTTTGCCCCAGAGCAGCACCCTTGGAGCTGCAGGGCAGCTGCCAGGTGACCCCTCGCCCCAAGCCTCGGTCTGCTACCCCCACAGGCCTGCAGCTATCACAGAACCATGGAACCGTGAATGTTGGGAAGGCCCTCTAAGATCATCAAGTCCAGCCTTAACCATGTGCAGGTGCCACCACCCAGCCCCAGGTCCACATAAGGCTTTTCCCAGGAGCTGGGTCATCCACTCCCTCCCTTTTTTCTCAAAAAAAGGCTGTTTTTTAAAACCTTCTTCAGCTGAGACACGGTGCAGTTGCTGTTTTTTCTCTCCCCAGGTAAATATGGAGACGTTTGCATCCACAAAGAGTCTGTAGTAACCAATGATGAGGCAGACGAGATCCTTCGCACTGTTTGATTCCAGCAGCAGAGTGAGCACCTTTTTTTTGTTTGTTGTATTTTTTCGAGGTGTGGGGGAGAAAAGGGTAAAAAAGATTAGAATAAACAAGTATTGTTTGTACCACAGTCTGCAGGAACAGGCTGCACAAGGACAAGGCACCCTCTCTGTCTCATACCTCCCTCAGTCTGTTTCTGCAGGAGGCACCAAGAAGAGTAATTTATTTTTCTCACCTTTTGTGCCTTTGGTGTATCTCGCTGATGGATGAAGAATCACTTTTCCTCAGCAGGAAGAATCACTTCTCTCTAGTAATTTTTTGGTTCTCCCTATGAGCTTTCCCTCCCAAGTCTGTTCTAAGCCTTTCCTACTGGTGACACCCCCAGCCTCTGAGAAGAGCTGATGGTGCAAGGGACTCGCCCTGTGCTTCTGTCCCCGCACAGCCGCTCACCTTCAGGTCCTGCAAATAGATCTTGACCGTGCTCACTCGCTCGGACTCCTCGCTGAGCTCCACCCTGCTGATGCTGGGGAACTCGGCCAGGCTCGTGATGATGTTGAGCTTGCTGTTGATGATCTGGCTCACCCCGTGCTTGGCGCCCACCAGCAACGCCACGTATGACTCCCTGTCCTGCTGCTGTAGGGACAGAGGTTAAAGCTGTCAACAAACCTGGGCAGGTGTGACCAGCAGGACAGCATGCCAAAACCAACCACACAATCAAACAGCTGTACCATCAGGGTGGCATTGAAGATCTTCCCGCTGTACATCTTCAGCTCTCCCAGGATCTGCAGGTAGCTCAGGCGCACCTGGGCTGCTGTGAGCGTGTGCTTTGTTTGGCAAGAGAGGAAACACAGTTTAGACACAGGCAGCTGCAGGACGGGAGGCACTCCTTGGTGCAGGACTGGGTGTTTGACCAACACATCAAGCTCAGCCTGGACAGGCAGCAGAGGTGTCCGTGGACTGTCCCACGTGGCCCAGTGGGCATCTGGCACCCCAGAGCAAAGTGCAGCAGGACACACGACGCAGGGAGGTCAGGGAGTGTGGGCACAGAGCACGAGAAGCAGGAGAAAAGCCCCGAGCGACATGCTGGGAGTGGACCCGCGGAGAGGGAACGCTGCCTCCCCAGCCCCGAGGGACACTGCCATCCCCCGGGGGCTCTGTGAGCTGGGGCTGCACGCTACCTTCTGCCGAGGGTCCAGCAGCATCTGGTTCCGCTTCAGGTGGTAGCTGATGGCTTTCTTGATGTCCTTCCCTCTCATGTTTCGAAGCAAGGTGGGTGAGATGAAGTTTTCGATTCCCCAGTCCCTCCTGGCAGAGAGAGGGGAGGGAGCACAGGGGGTCCCATCCATGCCGAGCCCCAGCACCACAGGACAGGGCAGAGGCAGAGGAGGGCAGAGGCACCAGGCAGCCTTGGGGGCTGTAACACACCCAGTGGCCTCACTCACTCAAATTCTCTGCTACCTGCACCTGCCAGCAGGTCAGGAGTGGCAGGAACAATGTGCACTGTGATGCAGCATGGCCATTTTCACATGGTTTTACAGGAGGTAGTTCACAACCTTCATTGGCAGGACAGTCCCAACCTCCTCTCATCATCCAGAGGATGGAGATTCTGTCCCTGCATGCACCTTGCTTTGGTGACAAGATCATGGCATTTCAGCACGTTCGGTTTCCTGGACCCAAAACGTGGGCCATGGGTGCTGCTGGTGAGTTTATTCAGCCCAAGCATTACACACCGGTGAGGGGAGAGCGCTGCCCCTCGCCCCCGCTCCCTGCACACAGCTGGGCACATCTGGCTGCACACGAGTGCACGGCACTGCCCATCACCTCACCGGGGCCTGGTAATTAACAAAGAGCTCGTCACCGCTTCCTGGAGCAGGGCTTGTCCTGGAGCAGGTGCAGTCTCAGAGCACCCACATGCAGCATGGCATGGGCTGCGCCTGCTCCTCCTGACAGCATTTCTTGGTCATTTCCCCACCGATCCCAGTACTTCACAGGATCTATCCCTGCCCAAAGTAGGTATGTCTGGCATGCTTCTGGTGGATGAGAGATGTACTGGCTGTGCAAAGCTGATGACTATACCCCCTCTCTCCAGGTACTGCAATCAATATTGGCAGGAGCAGCCTGGGTAACCATCACTGTGTGAGAGATCTGCAGTTTCAAGTCCCGGCCCCTGTGACAAGTAAGAACCTCCCTCTGCCAGGGGACTCACCCAGGGCTTCACCGTCTGTACCACTCTGGCAGTTCAGCAGGTTAGGGACGGCGAGAGCCATGAGGCCACCCTGCCCTAAAACGAGCAGCACAGCCAAGGGGCTGCAGTGCCTTCTGGACTCCTGTGCAGAGCTAAACACCGGCCAAGCAGCGAGCTGATGCCACTTGTGGCTGGCTCCCTCTTCAGTCACAAGAGAACACAGAAACCTGTGCACTTACTCGATGTATTTCAAGGACACTTTCTGTGGCTGAGCACACGCGTAGATCCTCTCCTGTATGTGCAGAGCAGCCAGACGCAACGCCACGCTGCACTTCATTTCCACAGCAAACCTCTCCTGGAGCACATCGCTGCAGCTCTGCAGCAAACACAGCACAGCCGGGTCAGGGCAAAGACAGAACGAGACCTCCAACATGACACCACACATCCACGTAGGGGTTCCACCAGCCAAGCATACAAGTTGATATAAGAATTTTAAGGCCAATTGAATTGAAATGCTCTGATTTTAAGTGCTCTGCATTTCACATCCACACAGCTGAGCCAGTCTGAGGCTCGCTCTGGTTTAAAGCAAAACTAAGAATGGGGTGAGAAGGGATTCCTAAGCATGGACTGCTCCAGTGTCACCTGCAGGTACAGATATTCAAAGGCCACTGGGTCTTCCTGCAGGAGGTCCAGGGGGTCCTTGGGGACAAAGCACACTCGGAAGAGGCACCGGTAGTCATGAGAGTCTCTTTTCTGGACCACCTGCAACAGACAGAGGGCATCACACCGCAAGCCCTCCCTCCACGAGTGCACAATGAGCCTTTGCTCCTGCAAACGCACAGGAATCGTTTAGAGCCACTGGCAGGGGGATGGTGCAGATTGTCCTTAATGAACACGAGGAGACTTTGCTAGGCCTTGTAATTTTATCTCTGATTCTTCATCTGTTTTTTTTGTTCTCCCTGCAGCACCCCAGAAGGCCTTTGACAGAAACACTTCATTTAAATACCCACTGATCCCATACGCTGGCAGTGTGACCAGGACAGAGGCTTTGGGGCTGTGTGATAACAGCAGGGGAAGGGGCAGGCTGCTCTGCTTTGGAGCTCAGTCACAAGACACAGCAGCCCTAAACAGACCCCTGAATCATCACTGTAATGTCAATTCAATGTCAAGACTCTGAGTTATACATCAGCATATTTTATTCTGGGCAAATCCTGCCCAGCGGAAATCCTCTGACCCATGTGCTCAGTGGTCTGACAGCACCAGCCACTGAGGGACCTGAACTCAGTGATCCTTGTGCGCGCCTTCCCACTCAGGATGTTCTAGATATGATTGCATGAGCCCCTTTGCAGGGGACTGCCAACCAACAAAGCCATCAGCACGGAGCTGAGACACCTGAGCAGGCACCTCCTCACAAACCGAACAAGCCCAGCACCACTGCTGGAGCAGCAGGGTTACACGAGCTCGCCTCACGTTTACAGGACACAAGGTACTGGCTCAGAGTTTAATCCAAGTGGCCCCTGCCTGGGTGAATGCTCTGACCACCCAGGGAACTGTGAGCAACGAGGTCATGCACAGCTGTCCTAAAGCTGTTGTAAGGCTCAAACAGTCCTCTGTGGATGGGCTGATGTGACAGGAGGCACAAAGGATGTCACCCACGACTGCTCTACATGGTCCAGGAAAAGCCAGCCCCTGGGTACTGCTCTGTGTGTGGGCACTCCAGTCGGGGCAGGATGCTCCCCAGGCACCTCTTCCCCAGGGATGTGGGTGAACACCATGGCAGAGGAGGATGGTATCACTGGGGGCCGGGCTGAGCTCCCCGCTCTGGTGACACCTGCAGCTCTGGGCTCCCTCTGCCCCTCACTGGGCTCTGTTCCTGGGGGTAGTGCCCCTGCAGGGCCGTGGGGCACAGGGGGCCCGGCTCACCTGCGCAATGAGCTCCTCCTCGTGCAGCAGGTGGATCTTGGCCAGGCTGTACTGCTCCTCCAGCACCAGCGCGAAGTGAGCGATGCTGCGGATGGACAGCTTCTCCTGCAGCGTCAGCACGATGTCCTGGGGGCACAGGGGTCACACAGAGCACGACTCACACACCGCCCTGTGTGACTCCTGCCTGCAGACCTGTGGAGCGGCGTGGGAGACACGGATGGACAGGCACAACACATCCCAGCAGGACAAGGTGGGGAAGCTGCAGCTTGCCATGGTAAGGGTTCAGCACCACGCTGAAGGTGTCAGAGGTACCAAATCCACTTCCTGGAGCTGCCTGTCCTGAGCTGCCTCACACTCAACGTTTTACAGGTTTCAGCTGAGTGGTGTTGAGCACTTTCTGTCACCCTTGACCCAAGTGTTCGCTGTGTTCTTCCAGCTTTCTAGAACTCTACAGCAGGGGGGATGTGGATGCCCTGTCCCTGGAAGTATCCAAGGCCAGGCTGGACAGGACCTGATGCAACCTGGTCTAGTGAAAGGTGTCCCTGCCCATGGTAGGAGGTTGGAACTGGATGGTCTCTAAGGTGCCCTCCAACCCAAATCAGTTTGTGAGTCTCTGATTTCTGAAGAAACTACAAAGAACTGGTGAAAACAACTTCTCTCCAATAAAAAAGGATTTGAGAGCATAATTGTAAAAATCTTGCCAATCTGACTGAAACTGGTGTTTAGCTTGTAATAGAGAATTCTGTCAATATACTGACTGTTATGGAAGTAACAAGGTTTACTTTAGGCAAAAAGAAAATATCACCTCAGGCTTGACTGAGCACAAAGTGAAACAGAAGCCTGTGGATTCACTCAAGCTTCTTAAGGCAAGCTTACGTTTAACTCATCTCAGTTTTAAGCCAGGATGTCTCAAGTCACAGAGGAATTTCTAGAAACACCTAACTTAGGAAGCATTATAGTCATTTAGGCGTTTCTGGAGAGCACTAATGAGGGCTGGTCTTAAAAACTGGGAAAACGTATTCCATGTCAGAGCTGAGAAACTCAAGTCAAAGATGAAGAGCTAATCCATGCTTTAGAAATCAAGCTCTTGGAGACAGGCATTCAAATCTCTCTTTACCACTCACCTCCCCTTTCCTTACCTCCTCCTTGCTTTATTGCACTATTTTGCTTTTCCAGACCCTGCAAGTCAAAAGACTTGCAGACACTTGCCTGAGAGACCACAATGGTTTTGTGAAGTTTCAATGAACTAGACAGACTCCTCCTTTTCTCAGGGAAGTTTTCACTGCATCATAAATGAAGTCCCTTTGCGTTTCCCCTTAATATACTTTCAGCCTGATAACGCCTGAATGTCTGTCCATCGTGAATCTCTCCCACAGCATCTGCACCGGTGCAGGACACCACGTATCCTTTAAGTAAGTTATGAACTCCAACCCCGGGCATGGCCAAATGTTACTAAGTGCAACGTAAACTCTGAGCAGCTACAGCAATCGGGCCAGAAGCACTGGGAGTGTGTCAGCCTGTGTCCAAGCAGAGCAGTGATGGGAAGGGCTGGATCGATGGCTCTGCAGAGCAGCGTAGTGCTCGGGGGGGAATGATGGCAACCTGCCTGTGGTGCCCCCAGCAGAAGTGATCTGAGGGAGGATCACTCTTCACTCTGGAGGATCACTCCCTCACATGCTGCTCTTTCACCTAAGGGGGTCAATCAGCACTCATGTCTCCAGAGGAGGGGAACATCCTTAACACAGAAAACCCAGCGTGCCCAGCCCCAGCAATCCCCTTCAGAGCAGCAGGTCACTGCACCCAGGAGGCTGCTGACAGGTTGGATTGGGCTGGTGGGAACAGCCTGCTGAGCATCCTTACCTTCACAGTGGTGCTCCTCTCAAACCTGAACGCCTTCGTCTGTCCGTTCTCCAGGTACACCTTGAGAACATTGGGCATGAACAGGAGGGAGCTCCCCTGCAGAACAAAAGCAGCAGCTGGACCCTCGGGCATCCAGCCTGCGGGCACCAGCTGCTCTGCCTGGCACTGCAAGCCCTGGCATCCAGGAAAATCCTTCTCTACCTTGGCAACCCTCTTCCATGGCACCAAGCTTTATTCCTGATTAGGCTTCTGGCACAGAACGACAGAAAGAGAGCACAACAAATGCCTTTACCGTAACACTGCGGGCAGTGCAGCGGCTGCATGTGGCCTGGGAGCACCGTTCCGTTCCCAGCGGCACAGGAGGATCCAGCAGGCACTGAAAGCAGAAAGTCATCCTCCCTGCTCATCACCAAAACCCAGCAGTGCCTCCAGAAAGCATCACCCATCACGGAGCAGCACAGACCCCACACTGACACCATCCCACCAGCAGCAGCCACGGCTTCGCCCCAGGCGCTGCCCACACCCTCCACGCTGCCACCGCCGTGGGGAGCCTGTCAAACACACAGTGCTGCTTTCACTGCACTTTCCCCTGAGATTTGTAACCCTGGGGCTTCCCCAGCAGGAGATGATGCCACCAGAGTGTCCTGAGATAGGTCCCAAATACGTAGGCCAAGGAGGGGACACCCTCAGTGAGAACATCTCTGTCGGGTGCTTTGAGAATGGCCTGGGGACTTGGCCTCTGTCCTGCTGGGGCAGCCTGGAGCACCACTTTTCAGCCCTCCACCTCACTCCTTCAGTAGAGAATACCTGCACTTTTCCTCACCACCGTTCCTCTGGCTGCTCAGTGCTGGGGAGGTTTACTCCTCCACTCCGGGACTCCCTATTCAGATGTGTTTTTCATGTTCTTGGACCAGCACATTACTCCTGTCACTTAAAGGGTTCATCTGCTTGTCAAGAGGGTCTCAGGGTTAAGAATGGTGTTTCTAAGACGATCTCTCCTCTGTTTCATTCACTGTGCCACATGTTACAAACCTCACAGCCTCGGTCCCTCTAGATAGAGAGCCCATGCACGCTGGAAGTACTGCCAGAACAGACATAAAACCTTTCTGAATCCCTTCCTTGTTCCTCTCATACCCATTTTGAGGGGTTCAAGCTGCCTACAGTCACCACTGAGAGAGAAGAAGAGAACACTGCAGCCCTTCCCAGCCCCAGGATCTAACTCCTCCGTGCTAACTAGCCCAAACATATTACATCTTTGACAGGTGTGGGGTCCTCCATCAGCTCCAGGACAGCGATGCCGTTTTACACCAGCTGCGCATCTCCTCTGATAGCTCCCATGGCCACAGCTGCCACGTGAGGGGGCCTTGCACAGCCAGCACACAACTCAACATCTGCACAAATTATCACCACTCCCCTGGTCAGATCCAATTATCCAGCCAGAACACCAGAGAGGTTTCTCTCTTTTCATGAAGGCTGTCAGAAGCTACTTCGCATTAACCCTGAAAGCCTCAACAGCCATACCCTTCCTGTCCTGCCTGGGGTGAGGCGGATGCACCCCAAGCTGCAGCTGCTAACAACACCCTGCCTGGCGCTGCCCCGCGGGGCCCCAGGGGCCTGTCCCTCGCATATTGCTCAGTGATACAGAAATACATCATCAGTCTGCAGAAAGCGGAGGCAGGACAGCAGCAAGGCTCATTAATAATTGATGCTCCCAGCCTGGAGTTTCGGGTTTCAGCTGCAGAACGCAGCCGCTGGGATCCTTCCCGTCGCCACAAGGATCACTTAGCCGTGCTCCATTAGGATGACAAGAGCAGTATATTTACTGAAACAGGAGGCTGAACAGTTTTTCAGGGCCATAATGCCCATTTTGGCTGCCTTAGTACGTCAGCCCATGGAAAGGAGAGCAGCCCTTAAGCACTCAGGGCTGCTGTGGCGCATAGTGCTTTTCCAGAAAGAAATCATAAATATGCAACAAATTTATTTACTCTTCCTTTGTGCTAATCCTTCACTGCTCAAAGCAGGCTGCATATCCAGATGGTGAAGGGGTAAACCAACACCAGTGGGGCCCCAGCACCTGAATTAATCTCTCCTACCTTTCTGCTCTCATTAAATGAATAGCAATCTAAACACCAGTTGTGTCCCTCTGCACTGGCAGAGGCATGATTAGCTCAGCACAGTGCTGACAGAGGCTTTAGGGAGGCACAGAGTGCAGCATTCCCTCCCGAAGTGCCTTCTTTACACCTCTCAGGAACTCCTTTTCCAGACCCATTGAGACCAACCCCGCAATCAGTGGCTGGCACAGAGCTGAGGCCTCATGGGCTGTGACACCAGGGCCCAGCCTCCGGCTGACACAGCTCCACGAACCTCCAGGCAGACCCTTGTGTCAGCTCCCAGCTACAGGAAAAGCAGGGTCTGTTGGTGATTGCAGGTCTGCCTGTATCCCACCATCAGTCCTGCCCAAAGCTCTCAGGCATCTCTGCCTGGGACCACTTCCTGGGCACATCCTCCCCTTCCCCATTCCCTGCCTGGTGGTCTGGGTGTCACATCCCCCAACAACACGAGGCATCTGTCCCAGGGAGGGCCCTACCGCCACACTGCGCAGGCAGGGTCCCAGACAGACGAGTTGCCCGAGGGATGTGAGCAGAGCCCTTGGGAGGGCAGGGACAAGCCTTGCAGCAGCACTGGCACACCCGGCAGCAGCAGGGCAGGAGGGACAGGACCCCAGCGTCCAGAGAGACGGGCTGGCAAACATCGGGAGGCACAGCTGAGCCTCGCCCGCCCTGCAGGGACGAGCAGAGGTGAGGGGTCCCCACATGCAGTCACACTGCGGGCAGCGGACACCCACGGCACCTCTGGCTGCACCTCTGCCTGTGCGCAGGGGAAAGAGAGGAAACATCTGCCCTGGGAAGGCTCTGAGCTGTATCAGGAGAGTTGCACCAGCGACAGGGAACAAGGGACAGACAGGAAGGGAAAAGGAAAAGGGCCCAGTGGGCAGTTGATCATTGCTGCAATGCAGAAAGGCCTGGTCAGACCTGGACCATGGAACAGCGCTAATGAGCAGGGGAGGAGAGAGGGGGATTTGACCACAGAGTTCTCTCATTCTGAAAGACAAAAGGAAAGCTCGACAGAGCTAATGACTCCCAGCTGACCGCAGTTCACCCCACCGAGCTTAGAAAGTCACACAGAAAGAAAAGAAGACGCTCACGAGCTGTTCACACTTCAGGGAAGATGCAAGTGTTCTCACCTCTGCTCCAGGGAGAGCAGCACAGGCAGACCCGTATCGGCTGCTACCAGCACCAGGAACCCGGTGCGGGGTTTGCAGCACCCTCCAGCAAGCTGTGATCCAGCTCACCTTACAGAGGGACAGGGACAGAGGCAGCCGTGGGTGCTCTGTGGAAACCCTCTGCAAGGATATGACACCAAGCTGCCACCCTGTCAGCTCGGGAACACTGTCACACCTACCAGCAAAGCAAAGTGACCAGTGACAAACCCTCTGAGCATGGCGTGACCTGTCCCCAGGAGGGGACAGCCCAACAGCACATGAACCCAGCACACACAATCAGCGTTCACCTCTCATCTCTGGGTTGGGATTTGTCATGCCCACATCCCAGTGTGGGTTCACCATGGATGGATTAGCACTTCGAGAGATGACAGCTGCCTCCTGCAGTGGTGAAGGGACGGTTAAAGTCTGACGGGGGAACAGGACAGAAGCAGTGCATGCGGGCATTTTCCATTAGTCCAAGTAAGCACATCAGAGACAAAACCTTCCAGAGCTGCCAGTGCTTCCCGCGGCCCCGATCACCTCAGGCAGCAGGAGGGAGCAGCCGCCTGGATCGTGTCCAGGGCAGTGAGCCCCAGCCACAGCACCCACCCACGGGAGAGCCCAGCACTCTTCCCTCCCACGGCCGCAGCCGCGCTCCCCGACCTGGGAGTGTCCGTTCAGCAGCACCTCCTCCGCAAACCGCACTTTGACGGGGTTTGTCTTCAGCCTCGCCCTCTTCTCTGCGGTGAGGAACGACGACTTGGGGCCACCCTGGAAGGACAGTGGTGTTCGGTCAGGGCAGCAGCCGCGGGTGGAGCAGAGCCCGCAGCGAGGGCAGGGGCACAGGCTGGGGCTGCTCCCCCTGTGCTGCCTCGCGCCCCACGAGAGGGGTTTTGGGGAGCCCCTCAGCTCCCAGCCTTGCCACGGGCCCTTCTGCCCGGCCTGGGCAGCTGCTGAACCCAGCCCTAGCTGCCCGGCGAGCAGACGCGTGTGTGGCATGTGGCACACTGTCCCAGTGTCACTGCACGGTGCCAGCTGCTCGCTCGGGGGTCTCCCCACATCACAGAGAAAGCTGTGCTCTGCCGGCAGCTGGCCTGCAGGGCGGCTGTACCCAAACCAACACACGCACAGAGCTGGGCAGTGATGGGCAGCACCCCACGTGGGCAGCACCCCCCGCTCTGCTGGGCTTCCCAGCGTGCCCTGCAAACAGCAAACCATTCAGAAAACTGCCCACGGGGACACAGGCAGCTTGACCACATTGCACAGTTGTCACACAACCTTGCTGTCACCATGACAGGGTCCTATTAAGCTCACAAGACACCACGTGTGTTCAGGAACTGTGCAGAAATGGCCCGTAAGGTATGATGGTCCCCAAGAACAGCAGCAGAATCCCTCAGCATCCTCCTACGCAGCTTCCAGGCAGAGCCAATCCTTCACCTGTCAGAAGTGCCCGTGCCTCCTGGCTGCCACAGCCCCATCCTGCCCTGAGGACACGTGCTAGGGACAGAGGATGGGATTTGGGAGGAGCCCCCATGCACGTCCAGACCTTCCAGAGCCCACCGGGGTGCCGGAGCTCACAGTCTCTCCCTGCAGCCCATGGCAGGAGCCGGCCTGGCCCCACACCAGGGGCAGTGAGGAGTCCCTGCCCACTCTTCCCAAGCCCCCTCCAAGGGTGCATGTGACAGCAGAGGATGCTCAGGGCACCCTCATGGCTTTGGCCAGCCCCTCACAGCCTGCACGTCTGTCCAGCCACCCCTTGACCATGGCCATGCCAAAGGGTGCCATGAGTGCCACTTACAGACGCGCAGCGCAGGACGGTCAGGAGCAGCTCGTCGCCGGCCTCCCTGCAACAGAGACACGCGGTCAGCCAGGGCCGGCACGCCTCCCCAGCCCCTCTGGCCACGGCCAGGCACGGGGGACGGTCCACACCTGATGAGGCTGGCTGCCCGCTCGACAGACACATCGTCCACTGCGGTGGAGTTGATCATGAGGAGCTGGTCACCCGGCTGCAGCTTCCCTTCGGCCGTGCTCCCTGCGGGCAACCGTCACAGCCTGAGTCACAGCCAGAGCCCTCCCACCAGGGGATCACAGGGTCACTTAGATTGGAAAAGCCCTCTAAGATCATGGAGTCCATCCATCAATCCAGCACTGCCAGGTCCACCACTAACCCAAGTGCCACATCAGCACTAGGGATGTCCAGAGACACTCCCTGTGAGCTCCCCTTCCCTCCCAGTACCTGCTTCCCTCAGCAACCACCTCTGGATGGCAAAATAAAAGGGGCTGAAGGACACTGGGTGCTGACACCAGCCAGTGTGTCCCTGCCTGTGTCCTTGCCCCCCACCTGAGCTTCCCTCTGCCCCACGGAAAACCACTCCAGCATGTGCCTGTCCCCTTGCCACAGCCCACCACGCAATCCACTGGGAACCAAATATGGCCTGTGTAGCCGTGGGCTCCCATCAGCAAAGGACACGGTCAGAAGGGCAGGCTTCTTTGTGCCTCAGCTTTAGGAAAATGGTGATTCTTTCTGATTAGGAGAAAACAAAAGCACAGTGGAAAAACCCCCCACTTCTTACACGCCACAACTCTCAGATCATTTCACCATGTTTCACACAGGAAGGGGCACAAAGAGAAGTGGGAGGTGACAGAGAGTACCTGTACATGCCCCAGCGTAGAGCCCCAGCCACCCTCAAAGAGAGGGCTGCCACACTCACACCAACCAGTAAAAACCACATGGTTTTGTGCATCCATTAAAAAAAATATATAAATAAGAAACAGATTCACAGTTTTTGAGTTACACCTCTCCCTTCTATAGCAAGAGGAGCTGATCTGCTTGATCTCAGCACTGGCAGCACCTAGCAGCAAACCTCTCCATGTCACAGGACTGAAAGCCCAGGGTTTGTTCAGCAACAGATCACTGTGGCCACAGCAGAGTAAGATGAAATTCTCTAAGATAAGATTAAATTCTTCCTCTGCATTTCAGATAAAACACCAGGAAGAACTTTCCTTTGAGCAGCTCTCTGCATCATGAAGGTCAGCAGTGAGCGAGCGCAGGCGAAGGATCCATGGGATACTGACTCTGGCTCCACACTGTCGGAACTGGGAGATGTCACACATCAACCAGGTACCTCAGAAACCACAAACCCCTGCCAGCAGTTTATGGCTAAGAGCCCCTGGGACCATGCTGGGCTCTCAAAGCCGTGCCTCCAGGGAGGATGGGATGCTCACCTGCAGTGACAGAGGCGATAGTCAGGGGGAGGCCCGGACAGATCTCAAAGCCGTAGTGCTGCAGGACGAGGTCCTTGTACACGGTGACGGTGACTTTGACCCGGCTGGGGGGCTGGGCCACGCTGTCCCCGGCGCTGTCCATCACCGGCACGTTTTCCCTGTGGGGTCAGAAGAGACAATTAAACCCGATAGAACCAGAGACTCTTTGTCAAAAGGGCCCAGACCCACACACTTCCCTGCTCTCAGTGGGCTGCCACGCTGCACCGAGGCTGGTGTTTCCTGGGTCCCCGGCTCTGCAGCCAGCAGTGACTCCCTGGGCGCCACAGAAAGTTGAGGACATCAGACTGGTTGTAACCACAACTTTCCAGTCCTCCCAGCCCAGGGGTCACACAGAAGAGAAGCCCAGGTGTGCCCCACAGCAAGCCATGACCTCCATCCATAGGAAACAGCAGCACCTTCACCCAGCAAGGCAGCGAGAGAACGCACAGCTCTCGGCTTCTGCTGGGATCCACTCCAGCTTGCATATGTCCACTGTGTGTCCACTGTGTGTCCACTCCACCCTAATGTCGACTCTCAGACCTCAGGGAAGGAAAGCAGCCATGGGCCAGGATCCCTGGTAAACACAACCTAGTCTTGCCCAAAAATGTGGGCCCACAAAGCGACGCACAACCCCACCTTCGAGAAGAGCAAGTTTCACATGGAGCAGTGCTGTATTTCTTCCTCACAAAACCACAGCAGAGCAAGGCAGGAACATCAGTCCCTGGAAGCCAAGGGGGTTGCTTAAAAATGCTGTTGATTTCTTTTTCTGTGTGCATATTTCCCAAGAACAGCGGAAACAATGAGTGAGATCTGCAGGCTGCGCCAGCCCCTGTTCATTGGAACAGCCTTGTGCTGTCTGTGATCGAAGGTGATCGTAGATATTCTTCCCACAAAAACCACACTTACCTGGGTGCGCTGTCCCGAGAGCGATGAAGCCATTTTGCTACCATTTGCTCTATTCTACATGTTTTTCGTGTATGGATTAAGCTAGTCTCCAAATCTCCCATTTACCTGGAAGCGACAGAAATCACAGGAAAACAGAATGACGAGTGACCGAGGAACTCTTCTGTAGAGCTCTCAGAGTTACCAACGCTAATCCACGACTCACAAAGAGACACAAAGAGATCTGTTGGTGCCTTGTGAAGACCAGAGCTTTAACAGAGGGTAACACCTGTGGTGACACTCACAGAACCCCCCTGCCCACCCAGCCTCTCAGTCTTGGTGCTCTTGGTCATCCGTGTCATGGTCATACTGCGTTACCCTCCCATGGCAGACAGCGACATCTGTGTTCCTTTTCCACGGATTCCATGGATCCATGGGCTTCTTTTGGAGGTGCAAAGGCTGGGTCGGCTTTCCACCCCTAAACAGAGCCCACCAGACCATGAATCTTCAGTCAAAGCAGGTAACTGGTTTGATATTTGTGACTGCAAACATCAGTGGTAACTGCACAGCCTAGCAGCGTGCCTTGCAAGGCGCAGGAAGCCTGCAGCCATGTACCCTGCCAATACTCTGAGCTCTAACCCTGGGAAGAACTGTGGGCTGCCAGTGAGCCTAACGCAAAATGAAACAAAATATGTCTGTATCTGTCAGAAGTCGAGAAGAATATCAGCTCTTTGTATTTCAAACCCAAAACTGTTATATCCACCTTTCACAGTGTGTCTTCTGCTCAGCCTAGGCGTTCCGTACGTCCTGACCTCCTCCGTTGTGTCTTCTGCTGGGACAGGGAGTTCTGTGCCTCAGGGACATGCTCTGTCATACTGGGACAGCGGGCTGCTGGTCCATGGTGGAAATGGTGCTGTAACAGAAATATCAGTCAGTTAACCTGTGAACAGCAGACATGGCTGGAAGCTCACACAACTGAGGCACGAAAGGTTTGTCTCAACAAAACCTGGACCTGTTCCACCCAGCACCTCCCCAGGCCATTGTCCTCTCCCAGCTCATATTTTCTAACCAAGAAGGGAGGGCAGAACTCACATTTGCTGGTGCACTCCTCACAGGGAGCCACTCCAGCCTGTTTTGCTCCCTGCCTGTTCAGCCATGGGCAGAAAATGGAGGAACTTCAGCCCTTCAGCAGTTCCTGCACTGGGCACTCTCTGGGCTTTCTTTCTTACACAACACAATTCAACTTGCTCCTTCAGCCCCACTGCTCCTACATCCGCTCCTGAGAAGCACCTCTGAACCACAAATGGGGACCTTTTGATCCAGCTGTGTTTCCAGAAATTACAGCTGACTGAATGGAAAAATCTGACCCTTTTCAGAGGGTGACCAGGAAGTGCCCACAGAAGGAGCAGAAGCCTGGAACACACAGACAGGATCTATCCAGGGAGCCTGGGCAGATGGGTCCTGCTTGGCGCATCCCCTCTCAGCCCCAGTGTTCCAGGTCTGTGACGCTCGTGTGGCAGCGGCTGCAGCCTTCGCCTCCTTGACTTCACCTCTCTGCTCAGCAGCACAAAAACTCTGGCTTTCCCACTCCCCTCCAAAGACCCAACCGTTCCCTCTGAGCCACGGGAACGCCGTGCCTGCCGGGGCTCCTTCCTGCCCAGGGCTCCGTGTCTGGGAACCTGGAAGCCGCTGATGTGCCGCGATCGGTCGTTTCCCGGAGCTCCCTCACCACCCCCATCTGCACCTCCACCCCTCAACCCCTCCCCTCCACTGCTCTGCAGAAAGGCCAGACTTCTCTCTCTGGGCTTCACAAAACACAGTTTCCAGAAAAAGTCTCTTAACCTGTAGGATAAGGAGGACAAGCTTGAAGAACAAACACAAACATTTAAAAACCCCAGATGGAATACTAAGGACAAAAAGTCCATGTTGTCCTTTCAGGAAACTGGAATGTTTGGGTCAAACAACAGGTGTCTTAGAGGAGGCAGCTTGGCAGGTATTTCCCTAAAACAATGCACAACGCCAGGAGCAGCCTCTCTCCCCACGGCACCCTCGGGGCACCCCGTGAGCCACGCATGTGGAGCAGGACAGGGCCACCAGGGTCACCCACCCTGCACACACAGCTGGCATCTCGCCCCAGCCTGGGATGTCCCACAGCAGCTCCAACCCGGGCCCTGCTCCCACCTGCCCTTCTGCAGCTATTTCTGAGCCAAGCCCCCAAGCACACCACTAAGCAGTTTGAGCTGGGATCCTGATACACAGAGATCCTTCAGCTCGGCCAGAGGGAACTGACTCAACGGGGATTGCCATGGCCACCTGACCTTTCTAGAGAGCCACGGCTCAGGAAGAAAACCCAGGAAGGTGCCTCTGGGTCTTCAGGAGCACAGCAGACCTGAAGGTCAGGGCCCACACCAGCACTGCCAGCATGACCTGCACAGCACAGATCTGACCAGCACAGAAAAAAAACAAACCCACTTTCATGGAGAATACTTCAATATTTCATGGAAAGTATTAATTCATCAAACTGAAATTTTTCGATGGGCAGAAGTTTTTCTGGTAATTTTGATATGACACCTTTGTTTTAGGGCACTGCCTCCCAGCAGAGCGTGGCGGCAGGAGCAGCAGTGGGGACAGCAGGTCTCCTGCACCCACTGACAGGGAAAGGCCTGACCAGATGTTGCCATAAGCTGCTGTAAAACCCTGGATGCTGTGCACTTGTAACTTCACAGGGGCTCCTGGAAGCCTGTTTCCAAGTACTTCTTGTAATGGATGCCCATCAGCGTTGAGTTGGACGGCCTCTGGCTGAGGGATGAACGGATCAAGAACCTCCCTGGGAGAAGGACTTGGGGGTGCTGGTGAGTGAGAGCTGGCCCTGCCCTGGCCATGTGTGCTGGGCCCCCGAACTCCCCCTGTGCTGGGCTGCCCCCCCCGTGTGGGCCGCAGGGGCGGGGGGATTCTGCCCCTCTGCCCTGCTCAGGTGAGATCCCACCTGCCTCCAGCCCTGAGACCCCGAACAGGAAGGATGTGGAGCTGCTGGAGCCAGTCCAGATCACAAAAATAACCACAGGTCTGGAACACCTCTGCTACAAGGAAAGCTGACAGAGCTGGAGTTGTTCAGCCTCAAGAAGACAAGGCCTCGGGGAGGCCTTAGAGCCCCTTCCAGGGCCTCAAGGCAGATTATAAGAAAGACAGGGACAGACTTTTGAGCAGGGCCTGCAATGACAGGACAAGGGATGATGGGTTTAAAGTAAAAGAGGCAGATTCAGACTACATATAAGGAAAAACCAGTACACAGTGAGGATGGGAGCCCTGGCACAGGGTGCCCACAGAAGCTGTGGCTGCTCCAGCCCTGGCAGTGTCCAAGGCCAGGTTGGAGGGGGCTTGGAGCACCCTGGGACAGTGGAAGGTGCCCCTGCCCATGGCAGGGGGTTGGATTAGATGGCCTTTAAAGGTCCCTACCATCCCAAACCATGCTGTGGTTCTATGATTGCACCTCTTGATCTGGTGACACATCCTCACCCGGTGCAGCTCCAAGATGAAGCAGGGCTGGTCCCTGCCCAGGACGCCCCAGCTCACCAGGTATGGTCTGCTCCTGCCCTGAGGGTCAGCACATCCCTGTCCTCCCAGAAAACTGAGCTCCTTCTTGACAAACGTGGTTCTGAGCTGCACCAGAAGACTCTTCTGGCACGACTGAGCGTCTCTGCAGCAAAGCTTTTGAAGGTCAGCCAGTTCTGATGAGACATGAGGACAGAACTGTAGCTCACCTATTTTCCACAGAGCAGCTTCTAAAGATGTTCTTGGAGGTACAGAGGGGGAGACAGCTGAGCACGAGGACCGGGGTTAAAGCTCCCATGGCACTCTACACTCCCACCACACTGGCTGTGCAAATACAGGGAACATAATTCTTGCAAAAAGAAAATTAAAAAATAAAACAGGAAAAAACCCAAACAGAATGGCCATGCTGTCTCCTAAACCTGTGATATCTGCCTGGGTTTTGAGGAGATGAGCTGCAGTCGTGGGGGCTTGCCCAGACTGAGGGCCAGCCCAAAGTGCCACGCACACAGAGTGCTGCTCTGCGAGGGTCACAGGCACAGCTGGGGACACTGCTGCCCGAGCAGGGTCTGGAACAGAGGCGTCCCCCTGGCCACGAGTATCCCCGTGTGCCATGGGCAGTGCCCTCGCCCCTTACAGCAGCACACAGGAAACACTCCCACAGCCCTGTGTGACACTGTGTGACACTGCCAGACGTCACTAATGGGATTGAACTCCCTGCAGACCAATTTATCCCCCCCCTCAGGTCAGCTGCCATCTGATCACTCCCAGGGCCAGAGGCACAACTACTTCTGCCCTGCAGGGTGGCCAGGCTGGTCCTCTGGCCTTCCATGGTTCAGGAAGGGAACCTGTGCTGTGCCAGAAGCCTGTGAGGTTCAGTACTTCTGTGTCATACCAGGCAAAGATTAACCACCAGCACCACAGCTCTCAGAAAAAAAAAAAAAAAGAAAAAAAGCACTGTTGCTTTTTAATGCTGTTGCAGACTTAGCTCTTTGCATGTAGACAGATGCTACCAGGAAAAAAACAAAAACAAAAAACCCCCCACCATAACAAGCAAACAAACTCCACTATTAAAAAAATCCCCAAAAAACCTACAACCACCCCCACGCTCCATCCAGCTGCTGTAAATCAAGAACAGTCAGCAAGAGAATGTAGCCCTTGTCAGCCCAGGGAAGGCAGGAGAGATTCTGCACCTGCATGTCCCCACTTTCCTCTCTGAGCTGACAGTGGTGAGGTTTTACACAGACACACTCTGGCTCCCAAAGAGCAGAATTAGTTTTAAATTATGAGTTTCTGGGCATGCAAAGACTTCAGGCGCCAAATAAAAATGGTTTCAGCACAGGCCGTACATCCTCAACTGGTCAGGGGCACGAGGGGAGAAGCAAGAATAGCTTTGTGCATGGTGCATTACACACACACCGAAGGAAACGATAAACAGAACGTTCAAGGTGGAAAGGAGGAAAATCAATACTTCCCTCTTGAATAGCTTTCACTCCTAAAAATAGACCGGCGTGGAAGTGTGTGAGGACTTTCCTCCCTTCAGCTCCATCTCCCCGGACAAGAACTGCCGGCACAGAAGGAATGTTTCCTCCTGCTTTCCTGACTTACAACTCCTTTTCACGGTGAGGAAAAGAGCTGCCTCCAAGCACGTGGATGGATCCTCCTCCCCAGCCCCTGCACACACAGCCACAGAGTCAAGCAGCTCGCCCTCTGGGAAACCCTGTCATGCCACCGGCAAACTGCACAACAGGGGGAAACACACCAACAAAAGAACCCCCCCCCAAAAAGGTTCTGTGCAGAACTCCTCATGTTGTCACTGATCCCTGTGTCCTGCTGCAGGTCTGGAACCAACCAAAGTGCTGTGCAGTTCAGCACCCTGGAGTATTCCCATGGCCTTCCTGGAACTCTCCACAGAGGAAAAACCGCATGCTCAGGGCAGGCACCTCAGCAGGTTCCTCCACAGCCATCAGTAAAGGTGATCTCGACAGGTGCTGGGAAGCAACTTTGGCACAGCCTTTTGGCAAATGTCAAGAAAGGAAGAACAACACAAAAGGGAAAATACCTGCACTTAGGAAATATTAATTCAGGAATGTCATGCCACATACAGAGCCATTTCAGAAGAGCCCAGAGCTTCTCTCAGCTTTAGAAAGACAGGCTTTCCACAAAGACAGAGAGCCCAGAGCACTGAACAGCATTAAGCAACTGTTTGACAGCAGATTGCTCAGGAAGAATTTAGAGGGTAATTTACTAAACCTTACGAGAGCGAAACCCAGGATAAATTACACAGCAACACACGTGGAAACGTGCCATTTGCCTGCTCCTGATGGCTGAACTGGGGAGGCAGAGAGGACACAGGCTGGGCAGAGGGTTTGCCATGCCCTCGCTGTCACTCACGCGTGCCCTTGCCTTGGCCTTCCCACCCAGTCTGGCCCAGAGGTTTCTCACCAGTCTGACCAGGTCAATTCACTGATGGGGGAATGAGGCAAGTGCCTCACTGGCCCATATCAGCTGGAATTCAAGCAGGCAGAATTAAACGCTGCCTACAAACTTCCAGAGTTCTTTTCTTTTCTGTACAACAGCTCTCCAAACATCTGCCTCTCTGCCTCGCTGCAGAGAGCCCCACATGGGAGCAAGAACAGAATCACAGAAAGAGATAAAGTGAAGGAAATGGTTCACTGAGGGCTTCCTAGCCTACATGATTGTCATTTCCGTCTCTAAATCTGCAGAATCCCCTGGGCCAGCAAGTCTGCTCCTCTGGAACAAGAACTCCATGTCTGCTGGGGTTCTAACATTTCCCATCTTACAGCCCCTTTAGACCACTCAGATTATCTCACACATCCCCCTGGCACATTACATCTCACCCAAATCTGCCTGGAAGGAGAGACTTCAGGAGCTTCCCAGGACTGCAGCAAGCACACCTGCAACAAGGAGCCACGAGAAGCTGTGAGACTGTCAGTAAAAACACACGATGCTTGGGAGATGGAGAGCAGCAAACACACCCAGAACAGGTTACCCGGGCGGACGCTGGCAGGTGAGTTTCCAGTATTTGGAGAGCCATGTGAGTGCAAATGGAGCAAACCTGAGCACTTTGGGCAGTGGTAAAACCCTCTAACACCCGCCAGAGAGCATGCACTGCCTGTCTGCCGTCCTTTGGAGCCCCGTGCCCCACCTGCCCTGTGGGGACCGCCACCCTCGGGGATGGAGATGCTCACACCGATGCCCCTGACATCCTCATGTTAAAGTCATTCTCTCTCCTGCTCCCCCCAGCTCAGGCGAAATTTCTCTCACAACATTTTCCCCATTATGGTTAAGAAGTCAAAATCACTGTCTGTGAATTCAACAGCTGAGAACTGTGGGGAGGTTTTTTGTTCTCTTGTTTTGTTGTTAGGGACAGCGGGGCGCACGTGTATGGATGGCTTCCTCGCACCGAAAAGAGAACCAGCCCACGGCGTCTGGGGCAAGATCGGGCACAAACCGCTAAACCATCACCCCAACGCGAAGAGAGGGGCACGAGCGAGAGACACCCGGTGGGAGCGGAACCAGCGGCAGCAGCGGCACCATCCCGGCTCCGCGCCCCGGTGGGACCCGGCCCGCCCGCAGAAGCCCCGCGCCCACCCCGCTCCCCGGAGGGTCGCGGACCGCCGCG
>VZRS01015782.1:0-15230 GCA_013398055.1 Ifrita kowaldi
AATCACGGTAAAGTGATAATTTGCTATTCTGAGCTCAATATATATTTTTCAGTGTTTTTTCTTCTATAGGAACAGCTAAGAAAAACAGTATATGCACCACTGCTATTTGATTTTAGTTCTGCTGAGGATATTTGAAACACTAATAATTCTGCATGCATGTGTGAGCACATGTGATGTAGACAAAAGGATGCCATAAAGATCTGGAAAATTTCCACATTATTATCAGTGAGATCTAAAAAATGCCTAAGAATTTCAACTTTACAAATTATGATAGAATTTAATGATAAATTAAAGGGCAAAAGGGCCCCTCGTTGGGGTTTGTCCTCTTCTCCCAGGCAACTAGTGACAGGACAAGAGGAAATGGCCTCAAGATGCACCGGGGCACCTTCAGATTAGACATTGCAAAGAACTTCTTTAGTGAAAGGGTTGCCAAGCATTGAAACAGATTGACCAGGGAGGTGGTGGAGTCACCATCCCTGGAAGTGCTCAAGAAACGACTGGACATGGCACTTAGTGCTATGGTTTAACTGACATGGACATTTAGTGTTTGGCCAAAGGTTGGACTCAATGATGTTGAAGGTCTTTTCCAACCCTAATGATTCTATGATTCATTAATATAAGTATAAAAAAGGTATCTCTTTAACCATTACAGAAATGGTTCAGGCTGAAAAACTATAGGGAATTTTCTTGGCCCTACACAATTCAGGAGCATGTGCAGGGCCCTGAACAGCAGAGAAACATAGAAATTTACTGATAATTCTGTTCATCCAGATGGTATAGATAACCTTGGCCTTCAAGGTATGAGTCATGTCCTTGAAAAAAGGACAACATAATATATCACAGAAGGAAACAAGATAAAAACTTGTAACACAGAGGAAACTTTCATGAATCAGCATATACAATGCTGAGTTACAGTGATACAAAGCAAAAGAAAGGATTTTTAAATTGTGGTGCAAAGTGAGTGACATGCCCTGTCCTTCTTAGCTGTAAAAATATGCATTTCTTAACATAGTTGTTACTGCCAAGTTTGTTATTGTAGATAGGTATCCTCCTTATTCTTTTTACTACCAAAATAATACTGTCAGCTTGTTGGTCTAATGCTTAAATATTCATCTGAGGAAACAGAAGAGTGTAAAGATCCATTCTACTCTTAGCATAATGTTGCAAAGCACATCCGCCTTGGCTCAGGATAAGGGAAAGGCATGTCACCACGATCACCGTTATGTCCAATCCTACACTACCTGCTTTTGTTGAAGAATCAAAAGGAGAAGCTGCTGTTGAATAGAATAGTCTTATATAGATTGCAGTAAAGGAAAATAAGACGTGAAATGATGCGGGGCTAAACTGACCCTCATGCAGGGTCATACGCCTAAAATTCAAGGACCCAGAACATGAGATGGGTTTGAAAACTGACATATTAAAAACTCTCCAGATATTAATTTTTAACATTTGCCTAAGGATTTGGGGCATTTAGGATTTTACTTCTTTCTATTCTTCTTCATTATCCATACAGAATATATAACTTACAAAAACAGAGGTCATGAGCATCACATAACAGACAGATCTGGGATATGGAAATTCTGAAAAGTCATGAACATGCTATGATCACAAATTTTGAATGTGACGGCTGATTGATTTCTCTGGTAATGAATGTAATGGTTCTAGCTGGGATAGAGTTAATTTTCTTCATAAAAGCCCATGTGGTGCTGTTTTTGCTTTGTGTCTAAACCAATGTTGGTAACACACCAGTGTTTTGTCTATTGCTGAGCAGGCCTTGCAGAGTGTCAAGGGGTTTTTTTTCATGCTCTGCATGCACAAATGAGTAGGGCAAGAGATAGGCAAGAAGCTGGGAGGGGATACAGCCAACACGGCTGACACAAAGTGGCCGAAGGCATATTCCATACCATTCGTGACACTGAGTGGGTGGATGCTTAGCTGCTGGCTGATCTAATAGGATTTCATACTGAACTTTATTTTGGAAAGCAATGTGTACCTTATAAAAGACCTGTTTCTAAAAGACAAGACTGGACTGAAGCAGCTGAATCAAATCACTTTGGGTTATATATGACATACAAAATCGAGTTTACAGCAGGCAGAAGTTTTGAGGAACTGGGTACAAAGTGGTAGATTTACTAGGAAGAACAGCTTTTAGTTTCTAGTAGTACCAGAAGTATGAGTGCCACTGCTACCCAGAGACAGACTTACAAGTAAGGAGAAAAAGATTGCTAAGAATGGGCTACAGACCTACTAAAATAAATGAAAACCTCAGACAGGATGTTGAAAGGATGGATAGAATTCGACCACAAAGAGAGCATGATAAAATAAGAGGGCACTATCGTGTAGGTTAGGAAAAAAAACCTCAATTAGTCTAAGTTTTACCTTGGAAGGAAAACAAACACACATACTAATGACGTACTCATCTGCTATACAAGAGAGAAACAAGGTATAAAAGACAGGCTGAGAAGAGAAGGATGATTAAAGGTGAAAAAGGGTATCTCCTACTTTCTAAATTAATACTTTAGTTCTCAGTAGAAATTAAAATAATGAGAGTAATAACAGGATGTCTAATCAGGAATGAAAGTTGGAATGGTGTTTCGATTACCATATTCAACGTGACAGCAGAGTTTGGGCTGTGGACTGTGGTGAAAGAAAGAAAGAAAGAAGGAGAGGGAGGGAAAAAGAGACCAGCTAAAACACTAGAAGAATTAAACATGAAAATGCAAATTCAGTAGCAGACATTTTTAATGACTTTATCAGTTTGGAAATATGTGGTGCAAAGATGAGAGAACCTGCCCGTGGACTAGAGATAGCATATCTAATTACATAAAGTTTTTTGGGGAGGAATTGGTGAAGTGATCTAGGTGGCTGCATTCCCATCAGTTTGGTCACTCCTACTGGAGCCCTTAGCATGGATTTTCAAGGTCAAGAACAACAAGTTGTGAAGGCCAGTGGAAAGAGAGATAAACTGTAATGTGGTTTTCTTTATCAGAAGTGCATACTAGGTTAGACTGACACAATTTACGTTCAACAAGATAACTTTCTTGTAAGGTAAGAGTAAACATCATGTGTCCAAGAGTACAGATTATGGTTAATCATTCAGTACTTTACCACACAGGAAACTACAGTTAAGGAACTCAGGAAGGGTGTTAATAAACGAACTGGATGATAGGTAAATCAAAAACTAAGCAGGAGGCTAAAATGTGCACACACTGAAAAGAAAGTCCCCAAGAGGCAATTATCATCAGTGACATTGCACACCCATCAGTCTTAGGGACTGATAATGCACAGTGCTGTCTTTAGTGAGAGAACAAGGTGTGTGAGATTCTAGCTGATTGTTAAATTAAGGTACTGCTTAACTACGCAGAAAGCCTGACCTCTGACACCTCTAAGATAGAGCCATAGCAATGGATTTGCACAGTACAAGTAACTGTTCAAGAAAGCATTTCCTAAAAAGTAGGTTTTTGTCATCTAGAGGTGAAAGAGAGGCAATATGAAACAGAATAAAATGGCCAACCAAAGGATGACAGGAAGCTTGCCAATGTGACAAAGCAGTAGAAAGAGGAAAAAACAAGTCCAGTCTCTACCATTTTCACTGAATACAAGGAAGTGATCCTGCCTTCTACATTACACAAGGCACCATTATGAGCCATGGTACAATAGTTTATATAGTTCTAGTCATTTGTATTCACAGAAATGTATCTTAAACTGAAATGGAAACAAAAAAGTGCTATTGGAATAATATGGATAATGAAGAATCCATTTGATGGGAAGAATAGAAACCTGGCAAAGGGCTATTTAAAATTAAAAAATGAATACATACATATATAAATATGAGAGTAATATAATAATATGAGAGTAAAAGCTGGAATACTCGTAATTTTCTAATCACAAATGTCTTTTCAAACAACAGGGATGAAAAAACAACTGTACTGGATTCCAGCAGGGACTATAGAAACTTGAAGAGCTCTATGTGACAGTAGAGGGTGAATTGAGACACAGAAGTGGGTCAGCCAAGTCAGTATCTTCCTAGGAAGTTCTTGACACAATGGCACCGTTAAGTTATTAAAAACTCTAGTGCTCAGGGCATTTGCGCACCATGCTAAGATAATAGTTAAACCACATCTGGACCCATACTGGCTCACACTCAGTCAGCGTCAATACTTGCTAGTGGACTTTCCTATTTCCATAAGTGGGACTAGGACAGGCAGAGAGGGCTTAGGTGCATCTACAGGTGAGAGAGAGGGACATGCAAGAAATATAAAAGGGATCAACTTGTGTTGCAATGTCAATGCGCATTTGTGTTCAACAGCTATATAGACACAGAATGAAAGTGCTTAA
Source organism: Ifrita kowaldi (assembly GCA_013398055.1). Lineage (NCBI taxonomy): Eukaryota > Metazoa > Chordata > Aves > Passeriformes > Cinclosomatidae > Ifrita > Ifrita kowaldi. The sequence continues at coordinate 4,339 of VZRS01015782.1, forward strand.
ATCTGAGTTGCTTTAATTCACCACCAGATCTGTAAACACTGTAAGCATATCAACTTCAAATCCTTTCCTATTTATCTTTGCTTTCATGAGCATCTTTGCGTCCTGGTTATAACAATCCTTCCTTGGGCCTCCAGGAACATTTGGAACATGAACATCTGAAAGATGTGCAGATATCTTCTACTCAGGATCAGCTGTGTTCTGTCTGCCCACTTCTTGACCAGACAGTGCAACAAATCATAGATTTCCCTGTTCCATCTTTTGGTGGAGGAAGTAATAGGCATGTTTTATCCGATTCTTCATCCTGTCTTTGGGTTTGATACATGTTGCAGAAAATCCTTCTGTGGCTGCTGCAGTGAAAAGTCACTGAAGACTTTTTTATCATATAGTATCTTGCTAAGTATTACAGCTTGACTGTCTTTTTGCTATCCATTCTACATGTTCTGTACAAATGTTTATCCAAATTGCCTTTTTTTCAATGTTTAAAACTTGTAAGTCAAGCTCTTCAGACATATATTGGGATTAAAGCAAGTGAAAAACCAAAAGAAGAGCCTGGAGGTGTTTGCCTTTAGTTTCAGAGCCTCTGGAATTCTTCCAGGACGCAACACCAAGACAAGAAAGCTATAGGTCTATTTTTGCCTTTCTCCTCTTTTTAATAAAAATAGAGTCTTGTTTAATCACTAGTCTGGAGGAATGGACAGTTTCAAATACAGCATTAGTACTGGGATATTTCCAGATCAAACTGCAAAACGTGGTGCTGCCAACCTAAATATTCTGATATTTTCAAACAGAAAAGCAAAGGCAGAAAGCAGAAGCATCTAAGTTACCCTTGTGACCCTAGAGGGTAACAGGCAAAAGAGTAGAAGCAACTTGCCTAAGATGAAAGGCTCCAGGAAAGCAGAGCAAAGCCACGTCCATGCCTTTTCCCTTCCAACTTTGGCAGCCAGCTGAAGGCTACACAAGAGGAGCAGGGAGTGTGGAGAGCCCCATTTTAAGCTTGTGCACCCTAAAGTTTGCCTCATCTGTGATTTCAATCACTGCTTCTGTGGGTTGGCATTGATATGCATAAGTTGTGCACATTTCCCTTTAATGGCAGCCTTTTGTAAAGGCCAGGTAAAGAGGTGAAAGTGACATTTATCCTCCTCTGTGTAGGCAAAGGTTTTTATTTTTTCTTACTGATGGAAATTTCTCCCCGTTTCAAAGTATTTATGGTGTTATAAGTATACTGTGTATATTATTACAGCATAAATGACACGTCTCATGATAACTTTTACCCCAGTCTCTGAAGTAGGCTTCCCATCAGACAACTGTAACATTACTCAAACCAAGTCTCTGAAATTCTTGACATTTTCCATCACTTGTATCTTTCCACAGAGAACTGAAGCAGGTTTTCTTTTAAGACTGCAATATCAATAAACTGGGTATTCAATTTTTCATGAAAAATGGGACTGATGTAAAGTGAGCAATCTCGTATCAGCTGAATATGGAGTTACAAATATGAAGTTACATTTCTTCTGTTAAAACCTTATCTTTTACACTCAGATATTTCTATTGCCTACTGAATTTGTTGGGAGAAGATATATAAAATGTATCAACAACAAATTAGTATAAAACTATATTAATATGAATGATCTTTGCTTATACAACTATGTAATCTCAACACTATTTTTGATACACTGCCACTGAGGATCAAGTACCCTATCACCAGGTCTTCAGTTTTTCTACTACAGATGGTCTAAATCTTATCCCAATTTTTTTTCCTGCAGAATGATTTTAAGTGATCATGTTATCCAACTAGTTTCAGTTGTCTTGAGAACCAATATGGCTGTAAGATTGATCTTTGCTAGATCACTAATATATTTTTAACTATATAACTGAATTACCTTGATATTGTATTCAGTTGACTTTCTGGACTTACATACATTCACCAAAGGAACAGAAATACAGTTTCACACTTTTTAGGTATCCTTATACAAGTGTCCATCCTTATCTCAGTGTCATTCTCGTATTTTAATGATTAATTTTTCAGAATTAGGAGCAAGGGTTAATTAAAAGAAATTTATAATGCCAGAAGTGAAATGTGTAGAGGCAAAAGTATTAACAAGTTTCAGAAATGTAGATTTCCTTTGGGTAACTTCAGTAAATAAACTATTAGAAATTTAAAAATAAGATTTCACAAAGTTCTAATGCTAATTCATGCTAAGTATCTAGTAAGCTGTTTTATTTCCCTTGGAAAACAAAGACAGTGTTTAAGCAAGGAAGTGTTTAAGTAAGTTTCATTTACGTACATTTCGGAATTTTGGGCTATTGAATTGCAAAAGTTTTGGGGACTTGTAAGAACAGAGAATAGACTGTACAACCTGCTGCTTCACAGATTAAGATGGGAGGGATATAATGCTTGCCATTCAATGTCTCTGGATAGTGGAAGTATGACTTACTCACCAACTACTGGTTAACAGGTTTAGCATTGCATGGACAGGTATTCACTGGATTCTCACCAGCATGTGGGAGGCTAGGCAGGAAAGGCAGAAGGTTCATATTCATGTTTGCAGAAGATTGATTAAGAAAGCATAGGATGTCTGAAAGAGATTGATAAAAATTAACTAGGGACAGCTACACATTCTCTCTTATTGCTTTACCCACCAAAAAGGCTGTGTATGTTCTACTGTCCCTTTTCAATACAATAAACATCTGCAGAAGACAAAAGACATGCCTGTTCTAGTCGCCCCAATTTGACTCTAAATGTTTCCAAAGTTCACATCCAAGCAACGTATTTCTAAAAATCTTATGTTTCTGTGTGCTTTACAGTCATTTGTACAATATGTCACAACATGCTATTTGCTTTATTTTGAAATTTCAAGACCTTTCTGTGGATTCTCCACACCCTGTAAATTTCATATATAAATCACAGGAAAAAAGGCCAATCTTCTGATTTCCTGTTCAGTGCTCCAAAGAAAACCGTTAGGAAGAATGTTACCAATCACTAATGTAAATTTCTCTGCCAGCTCATCCCAATCATGTCAGCTGGTAGACCTGTATCTAAAAATGGCAAATACTTGCTAATTGAAAATACAGTTTGACTAAAATGTTCTAATTTGTGTAGATTAAGATTAGGTGTCAAGGGGAAGTGTATAAATCTGAAGGGAAGCATACTAATTTATACAAATTCCATTAAAGATCCCATTCCCAGTTTTTCCTATTAGATCGATCACTGTGGCTCGCAACCTAGACTCTGAATTGATCACTAAAAGTTTTCAAAAAGAGTGAGCATGCGCATTTGCTGTCTTTGTTTCATATTTTGAGAGAGCAAAGGCAATGGGCCTCTTCATTAGATCTGATAAGATGGCACACATAAAATCAGGTAGCTGTAGTTTGAAAATCCAGATGAAAATGTGGAGTGATCCTGCACTTCATAAGAATACAAGTTGCTACACTGGTATTTAAGAATTTGTAATTCACCTAGGATGCAGGATCATCTTGCTCCCAAGGAAACTTGCTCCATCAAGTGATTAAGTGGACGACTTAATTGCATGTTTGGCATGTGATTATGACCCAAAATTCAATTTTTTTACAAACCTTTGGATATGGACAGTCCACCAGAAAAATTCACAAACTGCATATTTGCACCTTTACCTGCCTATGTTCAAAACTCTGAATCTGAACATCAGATTTAGTTACCTGTATAACTTAAAAGCCTGACCTACGTATTTGTCAAGGAATAGGAGGTGGGCACTTTTTAAAATGTGGCTTCTTTCTCAGGAGCTTAAATTTAAGTTTAAGCATCCAAGTTTGCAAATATTGCAGTCCGATCTGTAGACATGCACACATATTCACACACGCTTATCAGGGAGAATGTTTTTGTTTAGGGTGTAGTTATTGTGCAGTGTCATATTACGTGAAAGTTGCCTTACTGGCTTGTCTAAACAAAGTTTGTGATAATTATACAAATCTTTTTCTGCTTTGAACAATCATGGCACACTGAATAGAGTATTAAAACTACAGCACAATAAAAATGAAAAGAGATTACAGTGGACAATCTTAAAGTCATACTTCAGTTTTATTGGTATACTTAAAATCCCTTAAGATCATTCCAGTTCCTTAAACATTTCAATTTCTCTTCTCTCTTCATTACTACAATATTATAGAGAGATGTCACCCATTTTGGCTCTTAGAAGAATGATTTGTCACCTCCACTGTGAAGCTGAGCATGGTGATCAGTTATTGCTGCAGAATAGTCAAGGGGCTGTATGGGGCAGCAGATGGCCAACTCACTCATGCTTCTTTGAAAAGTCTCGCTTAAGGCTGAAGGCATGTGCACAGGATGCCACGGTGGCATTGGTAGATGAGATTAATTCCAGTAATGTCTCTCCATCTGCTTTTAAGTGTTGTTTTCAAGTAGTTCACGGATTCCTCAGTTCCTGGAGGAGGAACACCTAAGTGTTCCTTAATTCACTTTTGCCAAAATGAGCCCAGTTAGTTCAAATAATCTGTATGTTGTACATCTTTGCTCTGGCTCATGTTAACTAAGGTGAATTGCTCTCAGTAAGTGCAGTTTCCCTACCAGATGTAAGAGTTAGTGTTTTCAGTAACATGTAACTTACTACTGCATGAAGGAGCTATGTCCAGAAAGACATGTATTGACAGCCAAAGTCAATATGCCAAAAAAATGCCATTAGTTTAGAATTTAGAGAGAAAAAGGCAAATGCGTACCACATTTACTGTTACAAATTAAATATTCCTGACAGAATTGGGGATCATATTTAGTAGATCTTTTTTCTCCAAGAAAAACAGCTTTGAATCTACCCTCTCTAAATATGGCAGTTGAGTTAGTGGAGTCACTGCCATATAAAAGTGGTGCAAAATTAGAGCACAGGTATATAATCCCCCTTATCACTACAGGAATGTTTCAGCTAGTGCTTAAAGACCTATTAGAGATCTAAACCCTAGCAATTTATTTAAAAAGTGCTTAAAACAAGTGCCTTAGTGTTACCTGCCAGTTGGACAGGAAATGTCATTAATGGATGAGAGCAAAGAGAAGGATTTTTTTTTCTGTTTTGATTGTAATCAATAAGACTATACTCTTCTTCCAGCTAAAGAGTGGATAAAAATTAGATATTCCTGTCTCACCCTGTTCCACTCCTCAAAGAGATGGAAATATTCCTCCTCTTTCACTAAATTTGAATTCAACTCAAGTGTCAATTCAATTCAATTTTAAAGCCTTCACATAAAGAAGGCAGAATATATGTTGTATATAGAAATATATGCACTTATGCACCTTTCAATCAGATTATCTTGGCACATTTTCCTTTAATTTTTTTGGTTGACTCCTTGAATACTCCTCTGCTTTGCATACCTCCTGGGCTGCAAGAGCTAGGATGTATAATTTACCTAGGATGTAGGTAAACTATATTTTACCTATTTTCACTTTTCCCTCTGACTTACTGTTATGAAATCAGTAAATTAGATGCTGAGGTTTTGTATGTTTTGTTTATTTTTATTTAATATTTTGAAAACCATAAATCTCAGATATGACTCAAAGAGGAATTATATGTCTTGTCTTCAAAATTAATAAAGATGTGTTTTTTATTTACTGTTTTCTGGAGTGATTAAATAGTGTTCTGGCCTATAAAAGTACAATGCATCATTGTATTAACTCTGACAGATGAGAAGAGTTGCTTGCAGTTGGCAGTCTAGTTTTGCTGACAGTGTCATGCAAGGGTTAAAGCTATGCTGGAATTGATTTACTCAGTTTTAACAAAAGAAATAGGTAGGGTATGCAGTAAAGCATACACCTTTAATGCATAGGTAGAAGTGTTCTGTGCAGGATGAGAAAGCAATTGTGTGAATACTTTGGTCCAGATGGCACTAGGGTTAAGGAGGTGTGAAGGGAAAAATTGTTGACTATTTGTCATAGAATAAAAGTTCAGAAGAAGCAAAAAGAAATGCTGCTGACCATTACTAGACATGAAAAATAAAATAGGATTTTGTGTTCATAGACTATAAAGGCCAAGAGCTCATTTTGAAAACATCTCTGTTTTCAGAAGGAATCTGTCTCTAGTGTTGACTAGGAAGTTCACAGGGCTCACACAGAATCACAGAATGGTTGAGGTTGGAATGGACTTCTGGGGGTTTTCTGGTCCAAACCTTCTGCTCAAGCAGGACCACCTAGAGCTGGTTGCCCAGGACCAAGTCCATGTAGCTTTTAAATATCTCCAAAAAAAAGAGACCCCACATTCTCCCTGAGCAACCTGTGGCAGTTTGCGGTGATGCTCACAGTCAAAAGTGCTTCCTGATGTTCAGAAGGAACTTCTCGTGTTCCACTTTGTGCTCATTGCCTGTGGTCCCGTCAGAGGGCACCACTGAGCCTGGTTCCTGTAAGCCTGGCTCCAACCTCTTTGCACTCTCCCATCAGGTATTTATATATATTTATAAGATTCTCTCTGAGCCTCCTTTTCTCCAGGCTGAACAGTCCCATCTCTTTCATCCTTTCCTCATAGGAGAGATGCTTCAGCCCCTTAATCCTATCTATGGCCCTTTACTGGAGTCTTTGCAGTATGGAGACCATAACTGAACACAGTAATCCAGATGTGGTTTTACTAGTGCTGAGTGAAGGGGAAGCATCACCTCGCTCGACCTGCTGGCACTTCTTGGCCTAAGTCAGATGAGGTTGCCATTAGCCTTCTTTGCCACAAGGGTACACCATTGGCTCATGTCCAACATGGTGTCTATCAGGACTCCTAAGTCCTTTTTTGCCAATCTCCTTTCCATCTGGGTGTACCCTAACATGTACTGGTGTGAGGGATTGTTTTCTGCCAGATGCAGGACTTTCCACTTCCTGTTGTTGAATTTCATCATGTCAGCCTGTCAAGGTCCCTGCACACAGCAGCAAAACCCTCTGGTCTATCAGCTGCTCCTCCCACTTTTGTGTCACCAGCAAACTTGCTGAGACTATGCTCTGCCCCAGCATACAGGTCATTAATAAAGACATTAAACAGGACTGGATCCAGTACAGATGTCTGGGGTACACTGCTAGTTACTGGCCCCAACTCAAGTTCATGACACTAATGACCATGCTCAGGGCACAGACATTCAGGCAGTTTTCAATCCACCTCACCATCTTCCTATCCAACCCCTACTTAACAGCTTCTGTATAAGGATCTTATGGGAGACAGTGTCAAAAGTCTTGCTGAATCCAGGTAAGAAACATCCACTGCTTTTTCCTCACCTACAAGGCCACTCATTTGGCCGCAGAAGGTTGTCGGGTTGACCAAGCACGACTTTTTGTTGGTGAAGCTGTACTGACTACCCCTGACAACTGTCTTGTCATTCATGGGCCTGGAAATCATTTCCAGGTTTAGCTGCTCCATAACCTTTCCAAGACTCAAAGTAAGACGGACTGGCCTGTAATTCCCTAGGTCCTCTTGCTTGGCTTCCTTGAAGATAGGAGTGATATTTGCTGTTTTCCTCAGTGCTCAGTTATCACAATCAATCAAAGATTGTCAAGAGTGGCCTCACAATTACAGTCAGCGCCCTCAGAGCTTGTAGGTGCTTTCCCTCACAGCCCATGGACTTTTGTATGTCTAGATTTATTCTCTGATGTGATACTCTTTCACCAAATGTATGTTGTCCTTGCTCCAGTCTTCGTTGGTCTCTGGGGCCTGGGATCCCTGAAGATCAATCTTCCTAATAAAGATGGAGACAAAGAATGCATGGAGTACCTGTGTAATGAGGACCCCTGTCCCATTCATCAATGTGCCCACATTTTCCCAAATCTTCCTTTTGTCATCTATGTGCTTACAAAATCCCATCTTGTTGCCTTTGACATCCCTGGCCAGATCCAATGTCAGTTTGGCTTTGAATGTCCTAGCCACATTTTTGTATGCTCAGACAGCATCTCTGTATTATTCCCAGGCTACCTGCCCCTGCTTTCACCTTCTGTGTGTTTTTTGGGGTTTTTTTGTTGTGGTTTTTTGTTTTTTTTTTTCCTGTTTTGTTTTGTCAGGAGCATGTTGTTCATCATTAGGATGGACTACAATTGAGCTTGGACAAGGAGACTCCTGACTATAAAGCAGCTTTCTTGGTCCCCTTTTCTCCCTAAGCCCTTATCCTGCAGGACTGTACCAAGCAGATCCCTAAAGAAGCCAAATTCTGCTCTCTTAAAATCCAGAACGGTGATCTTGCTTTTTGCCCTGTTTCCTTTTCTCAAGGTCTGATCTCCAACATCTCGTGGTCACAGCATTCAGCACTCCTGTCAACCTTCACATCCACAATGAGTTTCTCCTTTTCCCATTAGTATGTCTGCCCATAGCAGACACCCACTACAGTGTCCTTAATGCCAGTCTGTTTTTTAATCCTTACTCAGAAGCTTTCTGTTTGTTCAGCATCCATCCTCAGGGAAAGCTCTCTGCTCTCCAGCTGCTCCCTCACACGAAAGGAACCCTCCCCTTCCTCATCTGCCTGGCCTCCAGGAAGTTTGTATTCCTCCATTGCAACACTCCAGTCATTGGAACCATCCCACCATGTCTCCATGATCCCAAGAATATTAAGGTCCTGCAGCTGCACAGAGATCTATAATTAATTTTGTTTATTACCCATGCTATGTGCATGAATGCACAGGTACTTTAGAGAGGCACCCCAGCATGCTGATTTCCCAGAAAGAATTTTAGGGACTTCCCCATAATGGTGCCTTGTAGACACTTCCTTTCTCCCATGCAAGTGCTAGAGGTGGCCTTTCTTCAGCCCTGTTTTCCTGATTTTGTGATCTCTTTCTGTCACATCACTCCAGGCCCTTTCACATTACTCCAGTCCTTTCCATCACTTCCACCAGGGCTTCTGGTAATTTTCTCCCTCCCCATCACTGCTAGTTTACAGCCCTTCTTACCAGGTCAGCAAGCTGGGTGGCAAGGATGCCCAGAAAGCAGCTTGAGAGCTGGCTGCTGGGCAGTTTTTTGTAGCTTTGAAATTGCTCTTTCACTGAAGAGTAAGAATACTGTTCACATGAAAGGGATGTACATGGACTTTAAACAAAACAAAATAATTTCTGAAAATATTGCAAAAGCTGTTACTTAAGTGTGCACATATTTACATGTTAAAATATGAGACAGAATGCGAACCTTTGTCAATTACAATCTACTAAAATAAAACAATGATAGATCTAAATTCTGAAAGGTAAATATTAATATTTTTGTGTCTTGCAAGTCCTTAATGTGTTTCAGTATTGTTCATGAACATAATGCTCTTATGGAAGTAATTTGTTATTTTTTTGATCTTGTTCAATTTCTGTCTCCACACCATAGCAGACTTAAATATCTATGGCTATTATTTTATTGTTGCTACCCTCTTGTCAGCTGAAGTATCACAAAAGTTTGAGAAGATGAATTCTGCATTCTGCTCCTGCCAGTGAGAAGACTAGTCAGATCAGGGAGGCAGCAACAGAAAAAATTATATATGGCTGGGGACATTTTGCTAATCAAATAATGAAGTGAACTGCCCATCTACATAAAGCAGAAGTCAGGCTCCATCTTTGTATCTCAGAAGCAGTTTAGAAACTCTAGTCTCATTTTCTAGTTAATGTAACTATTCCATTGAAATAACTATTGATTTCCCTTGCACACAATGCTTTCATAGCTAATGGCAAGTAGAGCTCTGTGAGACATTCCTCACCCATGTGTGTTAATGCCATTGTATTAAGCTCTGGCATCATTAAGAAATTTCTGGCCCTTATGTTTTTTCAAAGGCATTTTTTCAAAGGCAGAAATTAAAGAATTACACTGCACTGCCATTTTTCTAGATCCTGCATTAATGTCATTCTCAGAAACCTGATTAACAGTCCCAGACAAGTTTCCAGAACCCACTGTACACAGTGTAATTGATGTCTTACAAGGATTTTGTTATTAGCTTTATTACTCCTATCCTTAAGAAAGACTGCCTTCATGGGATAAGTTTCAGGCTAGAAATACATTGACTCTCTGGACACAGAGGTTCCAGACTCTGAGATGGACTCTGAGCTTCAGTTTTCTGTGGCCAGTCAAGTACATGGGACCATCATGAGCTTTGTTTCGTGTCCAGGTAAGTACTAACATATAGGACAGGTATTGATACTTCTTCTAGGATTGCCAATTTATTCATTGAGTAGTGGTGCCTTGAAGAACAAAACCATCTTCACACCTCCCACAAAACTCAGACTTGTTTTTTAATCACCATTCAGATAGTTTAGCGGCCATAGTTAAAGAAATAAAAGGTGCTCATTGTTTAATGGCCAAAAGGAAATAAAAGGTGCATGTTTTATCCAACCTGTGGGTGAACTCATGCTGCATCTGCACAGCACAATGGCCACAGAACCTCATGCAGAAAGACAGTGTGTGGCCTTGCTCCTCTCTATCCAAGGGCACATTATAAATCATAGTAGCTCCATTGACAGCAAAAGGCTTCCAGTAGTGTAAATGGAAGATTAACCAGGAGCTTTTGGTCTTAAAAACACATCCTGAAAAATCACGTGCCTTGGCATGAAGGTTGCACTACAGCACAAAATGTGGCAAGATGCAGCATGTTTCCTGAAGAAAGTTGTCCCTTCTGTGTCAGAGCTCCAAAGTGGAACAACATAAGTTGTGCATGTGAGAAGCCATGCGGTGGTTGTTTTTCACTGCGTCTGCTTAATTATTGGTCACTTCGGTGGAGGGGACTCCAGGTTTATGGGCAAACTGGAACAGTGGGAACGGGCAGGGCTGGACCACAAGGGACACCAGCGAGCACAGGGGGTGGTGGCCGCGGGCCGGTGGAGCGCCCCAGACCCCGCTGCCCTCTGTGCCCTCTGCCCGAGCCGGACGGTGACCGGACACTCCTGTAGTTCCCCGGCAACCCCCTGCGCCCGGCCAGCAGGAGGAGGAGGAGGAGGA
>VZRS01015793.1:0-14417 GCA_013398055.1 Ifrita kowaldi
TTTTAGGGGGTGTTCTTAAACCTAGTCACCTCAATACAAGGTCAAGTTGGGTTTAAGGCCATGCTAAAGTCTCCAGAGCCTGTTTGATTCCTTTCTTAGCCCAGTGGTGTTTGGCTGTGCTCAGTCTCTGTTTATGCTGCATCTGTGTAGGACGGAAGTGTTTTTACTGGGAAGTTCATCAGCACAGTGTCATTTTTAGTAGAGCGGTGACTTTGAAATAGTATTGAAACATCACTATAATTCCACAATCTGCTTGTTTTTTCACTACAATTTAAAATTTTCCAGCAATAATATATAATGCTAGTCAAGTTCTATTTTCTTTATGCAAGATTTTGATCAATAGAGGGTTTTTCTCTTGCTAAGATATCTGATAGCCAGGTAGGTTTTTGAGGATCACATTTTATCCCTCTTATTCAACAACACTTTTTTCCCCCTCTCATCTTTATTCTTTCTTTCCAGAAAAGAAGAAATCACAAAGTTTAACTGGATCTTTATGCTTCTGTTTCCTCTAGTTTCAGCAAAGGGGAAAACAGGGAAACACGTTTTTTAAAAAAAATTAAATTCAAACCAGAGGAAGTCCCTGGTATTCCCTCAACTAAAAGAGGCCTTGTAATATACATCGGCAGAACATATGAGTTATATCTATGCTGGTTTTTCATCTTTATTTTTCTCTTGGCAATTCTACTACTTCCATTCTGCATATCTTTTCTGTTTATATTTCATCACAGGCTCAGTCATCTTTGTTTAAACTTTTTTTCCTATGATTTTCTTCTTTTTCCCATGTTTCTTCTGGTTGAAAACTCTGATTTTATTCACAGCATTAAAGCACTTTGAAGGAAATCTTCCATCTCTGCCCCAATTCTAAATTCTCATAGCAATTTGCTGGTACATTTATCTTTGGTTTAAGTTGCTAAATGATTTCTTCTCCCTTCTATTGCACTGTCATTTTTTCCCAATTATCCATCAGTTTCAGTATTTCTGTGCTTTCGAGACGAACAATAACAACTTCAGGCAGTGTGCTGTATTAAATTATTTATTCTGCTGTCCTTATCAGGAGCCTGGTAGTCTACAAACTCAGAAATGTACAAGACATACAACAAAGGCTTGGAAATTTAGACTCAGAGTGCTTTTGATCATAGATTTAAACACATGAAAACAAGGGGTCATGCAGATAAATTTACCATAAGAAGTTTTTTGGACCAATGTATTGGAGAATCTACAACTGGTTATCACAGCACCCTCCAAAAAGCATCTCTAGAACTCCACTCTTACAGGTTCCTCATGGGTTTTGGCCAGATCCAACATGCTTTTTCAAGCTACCCTTTATCTAACAGCTTCTCCCATTATTTGAATTACTGCTAGCTGGCTTCACCCTGTTTATATTAATCATGGATATGATTAATCTACATTAATATAAATTAGCAAAACCCCACTGCAGCAAAGCAACACAGTGAAGCACATTATAAGTGAAAAGCTACAGTTTAGGTGGTGAATTTTACCCTCTTAGTGGATGTCACCTAACATGTATTGCAGTGGCTGCCAGCATCAATTCAACACTTCATATGTGCCTCTGATGAGACCTGTGTCATCTGAGGACAAATACGTGAGCATGTCACAGCTTGAATTCTGTTTGGCTGCCTGGAATAGTCTGTAACTCAAAATCTGCCTCGTCTCTGGCAAGAAATCCTCATCAAGCAGACAAATCTGTGTGAATCTGGTCTCTGACGTCAAGAAATCCCAGACTTTGGGCGCCGCTCTCAGCACACAGGGCAACTTCTGTGCTGCTGGAAGCTGCAGCTGCTCAGCTGAAGTAAAATATTGAAGATACTCATTATGTAGTTGCTCACCTGTTGGGTATATGACCCTCTCAATCACTGCCTTTCTTTATCTGCCTCTCTCATTCAAGCAGCAGGTGACATCCTGCAGGCTCTCAGCTGGAGCTGAGCTCTTCATGCTCCTGTTGCATATGGATCAGGGAATGATGCTGTAGCTCTGCCTTCAGCTCTGGAATCTACTCACTTGTATGGGAAAATAGCACTGTGCTCCAGCTGACCATTCTATAAAGAAGTCAGGGTTTTTTATTGACTCCCACTTTTCATGCAAATTGCACATAGACCCTAAAAAAAATAATATTTCTTATTAAGATTCAAAACTTTTAACCAGGCCAAATACAGAAAAATCTACAGTTTTCCCCTGAATAATTTTGTCTGCTTATAGACCTGAGCGAGAGATACAAACTGATTTCTTCATATGTTTTCGATAAGGCCCTGACTAACCTGACTAAGATCTGACTGATCTTGTAAGGGCACCATTCTGGCACTGGTGACATGATGGCCAAAACTGGGCAAGAAAATAAAACTCTGTATTCAGACAGCTACAAGAGCAGATATTTGTTCATTCAGCACTGGGAGTGAGGGGCATCTCTCTGCCACAAAACTCACTCAATCTTCTTTAGCATTCAATTACATTTTAAAAGTCCTTCCACACAACGTCACAATTACAACATATCATTAGCATACTCATATTTGCATAAAGCTGTGTGGTCTTTTGATGAAGGCTTCCGTAGTCTTCCTCACGTTTGAACTTTTAACCTCTATTTTCAGCATATGACTGGTGCTCCTTGTTTTTCAGTCTAACTTGTTTTCAGCTAATTTTGCAGTTTGCAAGTTCCATTAAAACTTGCTATCTTGCTATCTTGCTCTTGATGGCTCGTGTTAACTCACTGGCTTTGCTATCTTTCTTGCTCTGTTATCTTGCTTGCTTTACCTGCACATCTTGTTACAATGTTACTTGTGGTTAACCTTTTGTTACATACCACTTAGGCTTCAGACAAAGGAATTATATGTGCCAGTGGGATATATGCAAATTCAGTTCAAACGTCCAAGCAGGACAGGAACTAAATGTACCACATAGCAGAGGAATTTTTTAACCAGTGGCTATTAAGCCTTTCTTCCATGACTATATGTTGCATCATCTAAAGAAAAATCCTGAAAGGTCTCTCTTGTTTTTCATTTTTTGAAAAAAGCCCTGAATTTCCAGGTTCACATTGCTGACAAAGCATCTTTTATTTTCCATCCCCCCTTAGAGCCTCAGCACAAGCAGTACTTTTCTCATCAATACATTTATTTTCCAGAGCAGTTTTGACATGCAGAACTAGCTGAAACAGCTATACTTTAGCACCTTCTAAGACACCCCTGTCAAGTTAGGATTTAGGGAAGATCAGGAAGTTTGTATGAATATTGCTAAATTTAAATTGTGCAGAGAAAAGGAACCACATTTCCATGCGCCACAGTCAAAGTTTTCACATTAGTAAACTAAGGCATGTGAAAACAGGGGGATGGTCCCAAGAAACACAAAACACAAAGCTACATCTCTATCTATGTCTAGCCAGGCCAAAGGGCATCTTTGGCAATCCTCGTGTAGTTTAACCTTCTGTATGTTGGATGAGAAGTTCTCTGCTGCAATTGCAAGATCCTAGTCTGGCTGTACAGTTTCCTTCACAGAGACAGCTCCATTCACCCTGCTCTTCTGAAGTGCTGAAGTATAAATAAAACACCTACAAGGAGAAGTAGAAAAGGAAGTAAAGTTGGGATTATATCCCATATCCATTTGCACTATCAGGCTTCTCCTGAGAGGTTTCAAACTGGTCTGTTTTTGAGAGTCTCTGCTTGTGCAGTGCTTGATAACAACGTACTTGAGACACTTCTGTGATGTAGGACAAAGCTCTTCTGTCAGGAATGGCTCATCTTTCTCAATGGCATTTCCATCTATGTTTTGAAGCATAGGACTTAAACCTATCCTTCAAACTCTTGGAAAAAAGCTTCACTGGTATTTGATGAGTGTATCTTTAGGTGCTGGGAGGATTCTTACTGCAGGGTGGCTTTACGGTCCTTTCCCAACCTGGAACCTCAGGGTTGCAGTTTCTGGGACTGAGGCAATTGAAGAGATCAATGCAGCTGAGCCCAGTGAACCTCCTCTGTGTGAGCTCCTTCCTAAATCCTCATCCTGCTTGGAAACACCCTCTCCTACGAAGCACTGAGGATATATAATCTCTTTACAGAATTTGATCAAAAAACAAACTTTGTTTCAGAATGTCCTTGCTGAGCTGCGTCAGCGATGCTGTAATTCAGAGCAACTTGGTGTTCATGGGGACACAGCAGATGTGACAAAACAGATTTTTCTGGATAGGCACAGATGGAGCTGGGAGCCCTTGGAGTCTTGAGCACAAATTAGAAAGGCCAAGCCTGTGCTCAGGCAGGTGGAGTGAGGATGGGCAGAGCACATCATTCCCCTGGGGCATGACTGCTCCTTTCATGAGCTGCTGTTGGGGTGACAGAGCCTCAACAGCCTCCAGCAAGCTGAGTCCAGCCTTAGAAGGCAGATTCCTGTGGGTAGAAGTCATTTCTGTTTGTCCCATGTCCTCGTGTGTTTAGTATTAAGGGAAGCGAGAACAAGTTTTACACGATGAAGCTTTGCCAGGGACAAGTCAAGTTCAAGTTAAAATTAGAGTTACAAAGTACTTGTTTACCTCAGGACACCTTCCCTTTCCCATCCTTAGGCCAAATAACACAACTGTACAAATTATCATCATCTATATCAAAATTATTTCCATAGCAAAGAAAATCTCCATGCAGATGTCCTGAAAGACACACCAGCTTTTCCCAATAGAACCTTCCCTTTAAAACAAGCCTTTGGAAAGTTTAGTTGGTTTGTTTTGACTTGTGCTTTTTCAAGGAGATTTCTTCCTTCCTGGTAAAAGCATTGGGTACTTTTTGGGGGAGTTCATGTGTGTATCAGCAGCTCCTGAATACAGGACTTCGACAACCTATGCACTTTCTTGAAATATATACTCTGACTCTTTCTCACCTCCTACATCAATCTCCTTGGTGACAGAGTGACACCAGGCCATTTTGTGCTCTTTGTGCCTTGTCTTCTTTCAAAGGATTTGGAGTTTCCCCCTTTTTTATCCTTTGTGTGCTCATCCCATTCATTGGTCTCTGCTTTTTGTGCTTGATGATTTATTGATAAATAAAACGTGTCCTGTTTTGATCCTCAACCAAAACACCACAAAGCTCAATAAAAATCCAAGCCACCAGGAATAAACCCAGGAGATAGGAGCAGACAATAAGAATGGAGAAGGGAATATTCTAATAATATTTTTTTCCCTAAACACTATTTCCTCATGCATTTATATGAGGTTTTCTAGACCCAACTTTGACCGTAAGATATAAAGTACCGAATAATTTCTGTTTAAATTACAAATTGCTGAAACTTCCTTTTCTGTTGGCCTGAATGTAGACATATGAATATTCAAAAAATATATATGCATTTTTTTCTCTGCTATTTAATTAATGGATGATCAGGGTCATAATCTGTCAGTCAGATTCAAATCTTTATTTAAAAAAAATTAGAAGATTTTCACAGCAATAGAAATGGTAAAATATCCAAGCTTTCAAATGAGCCCCTCTGTGCAAGCTCTGTAATAAACACACCTTCAACATACTCTGACCTCTTCATTTTTCATTGCAAAGATTAATAATAGGTATCTTAGCAACGATGCTGTATTGTCAGCACATGTTGGGGACTTGGCAGCATTCAAGGTCGATCTGCAATAAGCTTAGATTGAATGCCATTAGCTAGATGCCACTTTGCCTCTGGATTTTATTGCTAAATTTTTATTCCAGGAGGGGGAGAAAATACCATGCTTACACAGTTAATATTTGGACCACAGAAGAAAGGTCTGAATCACTTACATGACTTGTATGTTGTAAAAACCCCATAATAAATTATATTTTAACCATTTGAAAACTGAATCTATTTGGGGTAATTTCTGCATGGAGTAGTCATTAAACTGCATGCAGTTATGAATGCAATGGTTATGGGTTTGTTTCACAAGAATAAGAGCTCAAATGACAGCTCTGAACCTGGAGAATCAGGTACATTTGGTCATCTGTTGGCTGACTCCTCTGGGAAAGCCAGATCAACAAGATTATATTAGTGCCTAAAACAGGGATGATGTAACTGCATGCAAAACTTTTAAATACAAAATCCCTCTTTAGCTGCTGCACAAAAAGAGCCATTGAATAAAAGCTGTATGTGGGTGTTACGGCAATGATGGGTTTTGCTGAAAAGGTGCAACAATTAAACTCTGTTTATAGTTCTTAGACTTGCAAAAATCTGAAATGAGGGATTAATGCAGGCAGCTCATCCTCATGGCTACAGGAGAGACAACCAGTAAGAACATCCTTGGTGCATGGTCTTCCCCTTCACAATATTTGATTAAACCAGCAGTAAACTTCCATTGCCTTTTGAGGGCAGAGGGATCTCACCCCAAATTTGATCAGTTAAGAATGAAAAATGAACAACACTCTGGAAAGTGATATGGATTGAACCTTTAAGGGTTGCCAGTCACCAAGCTTTAAACCTGCTGTGACCAATCAGACAGGCAGAGCTGTGTAATTCTAGGGTAGTTTTCAGAGTACTAAATAACACAAGACAAAGGGTTGGAGGTTTCTTCCTGGAGTTTTAAAATGCTGTAACATTTAACATCTGTCCCGTGGCTAATCCCTGTCCGGCAATAACATGAGTTCAGTAATTTCCTATGATTTTGGAAAAGCTTATTCATTTTTTACTGCTGCATAGGCTCAGTGATGTCTGTCTCTGCCCCAGCATTTCCCTTTCCCCAAAAGCCTGTTTTTGCAGGTTTTCCTGGGACAATCTGACTCAATACCAGAGTCAGACGTGGATGGGGAGAACAACAAACCTATTATGGAGCAGGCTTTCAAACTGTGACACATGAAGTAGGTGGCCCATGGCCCTTGAGATAACAAGTGTTAGCTGATTTCCGTAAACTAACTCAGTTTTTCCCTGCAATTTCCGTGTTTCCAGTGTAGAGAATCAATTGCTTATGGAAAAAATGAAGAATTATGACAATAAAAAAAAAAAAGAGAGTAAGTCAGATCAATGCCCCATTTAGTGTTCCTGCTACCACATATGGTTAACGGTATGATTGAATTTTTCTTTCCCTTGAAAATGTTTATACTCAGTAATATGTCATTTCTTGTGCTTGAGATTAGATAAAATACAATTATAAATCCAGATCTGATGTATAATTTTCTAATACAGTCAACTTTTCCCACTGTTCCTATACTACAGCCATCTCTAATTTATTTCTCATTAGGTTCCAGCATCACTAGTTAGGAGTAAAGCATTCAGAAGTAAATCAACAGACTGAGAAGAATTTTTAATAATTACTCTTTAAAAATACAGCAAAAGTTAAATTATTCAGTCATATTGGGCTTTTTTTCTTTAATTTCTGTTTTGGAATTTTTTAAAAATTTAACTGCCCCCTCTTTTTTCTTCACATCCATTAATCTGTACCCTTGGTAGTATGTCCCAAGTGCATTTATCATAAATAGGTTATCTGAAATCGTTATCACCAAAGAAAATCAAACCAAAGTTTATTCCAGCTACTCATGTTATATTTCGTATTGTATATTCCCTGGAGACCAGATTATGAGCTTTGAAGTCTCTCTCTTGAGAAGAAATAGCTTTTCCTGGTTGGCACTGTAGCTTACTTTGCTGGTTTGGAGTCAGGCATATAATGGCAGTTCTTCACTCTCTCTGTGGTGTTTGCTATGTTACAGACGGGGAAAATATACAAAACTATCAACATGCATCCTGCCTCTGCTTGGTCTGCAGATACAGCAGTCC
Source organism: Ifrita kowaldi (assembly GCA_013398055.1). NCBI lineage: Eukaryota > Metazoa > Chordata > Aves > Passeriformes > Cinclosomatidae > Ifrita > Ifrita kowaldi. The sequence goes on from VZRS01015793.1 coordinate 7,714, forward strand.
CTGATGGGAACACAGGGCAGAGGACACAGAGAACTTGCCTTTGGTCCCATTTCGTGATGCTTTGTGACACCATCCTCCATCCAACCTAAAAATGCCCATAAAATGTAGAAAAATGCTCTGAATTTAATTCCTTCATTCCACCCCAGGGGCATTGCCCCTGTTGAGTTTCTGCAGATTGTTGTGTCAATGTGTTAGTCATCTGAGTACACCTTGTCCTGTTAAAATGCCCATGGTGCTTCTTCCCACTTGGAATTTTGTTCACTTTAAGTTTAGTGGAATGGGGCCCCTTGTTCTTTTAAGGGAATTCCCTGGTACTCTGAGACCTAGGGCTCCTGCACAGAGGAGCTTCTACTGCTGGTAATCATTAAATGAGAGGATTTTTTAAAAGTACTCCTTTTTTATTGGCTCCTCTCACAAATGCCATTTGATTTTTTCCATTTAATTGTATCTATTAGAGCTCTCTCTTTGTGATTTGATAGCGTATTTTTACTTGCGAAACCTAAGGCTCATGGTATTCATAAATAAGTGAAAATATGTGATAAAAACTTGAATTCATGTGCTTTTCTCTTTTGTCATGTGCGTTTTGCACCTCTTCAGAGAAATACATTCAATACGCCTTGCTCGTTTACTTTTGCTTTAGTCCCTTGCACTGTAATTCCTTATTAAAATACTGAATTAGGGAGTTAATGAGGATACACAGGGCCTTACACCTTTAGGTCTCTTTTCCTCTTGTGCAGATCGACAGTGCTGAAGGAGATTGCCCCTGTAAAGAATATTTAGCGCCCCTTTTCCTATGAATTCTATTGGATTATCTGCCTTGTCTGTGACATGTGTGTGAAGTGCCTTCCCCACAGACCCCAGGAGGTCACATCACTTATTGCTTATTATCCAAACCAACAAATCAGTGAATAACCTGAACTGGAATTTTGGTACCAGTCAAAGAAAATGTTGGAAAAAACAACAACAACAATAACAACAATAAAACCAATTATATCAATAATATAACAAAAATAAAGATGATACCAATGCAGTGGTCTATGAAATCACTGATGGTGACATAAGAGTATTTAAAAATAGAATAAATGGGCAGTTAACTTTATAATGACAAACTGTTCTGTGTTATTTGTATATTACTTTTCCCAGTGTGTTGTGAAAGCAATAGCAAACTAATAGTGAAGCATCATATGAAAATAATCCACTGCCAAATTAACATCTGCTTTCAATTAAACAGGTGTATCAGAAATTCAGCATATTCATATGCTTAATTACAGATTGTTATTACCTGGAAGTAGAGAGATACTCTAGTAATTAAACATAGTTGAAGATTGTTGTACTCTTTGTTTATAAACTTATTTTGCTTGTTTAAAAGAAATTAACTGTTCTTAAACTGATCATGTTGAGGAGTACATCCATAATTTAAACAAAATTTGGGAGTGGAAATAGTTTAAGATGCACCTTATTTATTATTTTGAGGTTTTTGATGAATGATTTTAGGTCATTCATGCTGTCAGTGCTTTGCTAGAGGTAACATCAAAAGCTGTCTTCTCAGAAGAGGGTGAGTTGTCTCCCTTCTCAAACACTGAATATTGAGTGTCAAAAGTTCAGCCCCCACAAATGGAGACACATGAAACTGGAATTCCCATTAGCAAATGTTGACCTTTTGCTCATGTGTCTCCCTACAGGCATTTGACTGAAGAATTCCTACATGAGACAGATATTGACCAGGGATTATGGACTAAAACGTCAGAAGTGCCTGAAAAATTTATTGCCAGTGAGTCTTGGTTTTGATGACCCAACTTGAGGCAACCAATGAGTCATCACTGCCCAAAAGAACAAACTGGCAGGGTCTGGGGTAGGATCTGGAAGCTGATATAGGATTTACAGAGAAGCAAAGCCAGGCCAACAAACAAGAAAATAGGTAATGTTACAAGGTAATGTTTCCATGCAGAGTTAAAAAGAGCAACAACCCCTCCACGTTATTTTCTGGCAGATATTTGCCTAATATCTTCCTAAGTAGCAGAAATCTCCTGCAGAGCAGTTTTGGCCCAGCCCAGCATCTGTGAGGGTCTTCTTTGCTCACTTTTGGACAGCCCCCACATGGGGACAGGTCATTGCTCCCTTGGGCTTTCTGTTGAGTGCTCCCTCCTCTGGACAACATACCTACTTCAACACTGAAATAAGCAGTGGGTTAGTCAGCTTTTTCTCTCATTAAAAAAAAAAGTTGTGTGTGGGTCTCTTGTCCAGTTTGGAGAGCCAGAATGTGAAACAAGAAGTAAACGTGTTGCTGTTTCACGAAATCATGGTGGCTTTCCTTGACTTGCCTGTACTTGGGGAGGAAAAAACCCCCGCTGTTGACATGGTGTTAGTTCATATTTTCCTTCTCTGCTGCCACTAGTTTAATTAACCCTCTACTTCACTGCTGTTTACAGACAACCCACTTGTGTCCATTCCTCTGTGGTTTATGCCCCATCCCTCATCTTCAGCTGCATAAATTGGCTGACTCAAAAACTGCTGATACAGACCTGTCATGGTGTTTTCCTCAGCTTTGTAAATTATGTTTTCCAGATGAAGGACATTGTGTTAATGAACATTCGGTATGTGCCTGCTTCACTTCAGGCTGTGTTTTCTGAGAGATGTGAAAAGTCAAAGTGAACTTCATACAGCTGAACACAAGCAGATAGAAAGATGAAAACAACAGCTGAGAACCTCTCCAGTATGAATGGAAAAATAATTAGATTTCCCTCAGAGACCAGCACCCAAATCTTTTTGTTTATATCTTTCTCACCAATGAATCAGCAGAGAAAATTCTGTCATTAATTTTCAAATTAAATGAGCCTTAATATCAGCTTCTCCAGCTACTTCTGCTATGGGATCATGGGCATGGCTCAGGAGGTTCACAGAGTACTGAGCCAGGCAGCAGCTGAGTTGAGTAGTAAAAACTGTACTAAGCTCCTCCTTATCCCTGTACATTAATGTGGGGAGGACTGGATTAACCTAATTAATTTCTAAACCTCTGTACTTCCTCTAGTTGTTCTTCCGCCTTCCCCCAGTTTTCTGTGACATATCCATGTAGCTTCTCTATGTTATTCCAGACTTTACACAGTGGAAGAGATGAATCGGGGGAGGAGGGGGAAGCAGAGGTTAAATGATTTGCTAAGAAGATGTTTGTTTAAAACAATGCATACAGCTTGCTCAACACTTACTGTGCCTACCAAAGCAGAATGAGAAGATATAAGACTATTGATAAAGGGAAGGAATCTTGACCAAAGATCCTGTTTTCGAACCTAAAACTAACTTAAACCAGCCTTGAAGTTTGGACTTGGGCCAGGGACATAAAGAGCATGCGCAGGGAAGCAAGGTGAAAAGTTCAGGATGAGAGAGACTTTATTTAATCTGAGGAAGACTCTTACTTCATCCCGGAGACCCCGGCCCACAACCACCAGAGACACTGCACAAGCGCAATGAAAATGTAAATGACTTTTGGGCTCATTTTAATAAGAAGCGGAGCTAGGCGGGGCTAGGTAATGAATATGTATAGCCGTATTGGGAAACTTAATGAATATGGAGCTTGTAACCCGATATACACCAAGCTGAATGCAGCTGTGGCACGCCTGACTTTGGAGGAATTATCCCCAATGCGTCCCAGCGCTGGAATAAAACATACCTACTTTACTACTTATTCCAGCAGTGGAGTCTTTCCCACATATCAGAGACATAGGTTTTTTTTTTCTTCCCTCTTACCCAGCATACCAGACTTAATTCAAGCAGGAGCAGAAACAAAGAGCAAGTGCATGAAATGCTGCCCTTGTTCATATAAATCTGAGATAGTCACCAGAATAGATTGAAAATGGAATTTTCATCCCATAGGCACATCCTTTTAACTTAGAAACCATACCAAATGTAAAAGGGTTGAGGGAAGCAGAGTTTAAATTTAATGAGATGTTTTAATTTCATAGTCTCAAATTTTGTTTCACTTCAATGACTTCAGTGTTTCTGTTGGATGGTACAGCATAGCTGAGACAATAGAAATGAAATGCTGTGATAATGCCACTGAAACTGCGGGAAAAACAAAAAACTCTCCAACAACATTTTTAGTGTTAGAGAATCAAGGCATTACTTTATTCTGGCCAGGATGTTGTTCTGGCCAGGATGTGCAATAGAAAGAATTTCATCCACACATAGCCCGGGTTGTCCATGACACATGGATTTTACTAGACGTTTCACATATTTTTTACAGCCAAAACCCACAGAAATTCATTGGTTCAATGTTCATTGGTTCCAAGTTGCTCAGGTCTTAGTGTTTGGTTTCCTGTTGGATATGGATTTCTTTGTCTCCGATGCTAACTAGGGTCTCATTCTTACCTCTCTTTTCCCAGACCAGGTGTCTCCGATCATGCCAGGGGTGATGTCTGGAGTTGATGGTCGTTAATGGTTGTTATCTTTCGTGTATCTTCTGTGCTACTCCCAGTCTGTTGAGGTGTTAAGATCATCAGACCACACCTGGTGGAACAGTCCCCTGAAAAGATACTTCAATTCCATTCCCCTGGGGCAAAGGCAAACAAAACTGACTAAAGCGACATAAAAAATTTTAAACTTTGTATCATTTCCAACAATAACTTTCCACACAGAAGACTGAGTAATCTGATCTCTTATCATGTGTTCTGATTTTTGTAAATCAGTCTTATTTGGTGGAGCAAAGATCTGTAGGAAAGCTTTCAATCAATTTCTGTGTTCACCCAGAAGAAATAACATAGACTGTATTTCAGACAAACCTGCAGCCAGAGTAAACCAGCTGAGTTACTGCACAAACTGCAGAGCTGCTTCAGACTTCCACAAGCACAAGGAAATCTATCCAATAAATCCATTAACAATTTTCTTCTCCTGTATCCTTTCACCATCATGACACAGTCACCTTCAGTGGACATACAAATTACTGGGTTCATGCAGTTTATAATTACCTTTTAAGTACTCAGTTGGCGCTTGCAACAGCCGAATTTAGCTGGTTTATTATAAAGTCAGAAATAACCATAGGTATTTTGTCTATTATTCTGGCTTCTTAGCACAAAGGCTCTGACTGAACACTGCTTCAAACTATTATCAGCTACTCAAAAGGTCTGTGTTCCCTGTTACTACCCCACAGAGAGCACAGATTATTTAGGTTGGGGGTTGATGTTAGACGCCACTGGTGAATGAGATTCAAGTCAAGTTGGGAAGTATTAATTTTTGATGTCTTTAAAAAGAACTAATCAAATTGTAAATACATGAAGTAGTATTTGCTGAATTGACTTTTTTCCTCCTATTGATCCTAAGCCAATTTATAAGGTGCTTTGAAGTAGAATAGCTTGAAAAAATGAGTTGTTTTAGGACATTTGGAAACATCTCCTATCAAAGAGATGCAGCTTTTTCATCTCTTAGCAGCAGCATTTGGGCTCATTGGGAAACCCACCTGTTTGTCCAGTATTGTGATGTAGAGAAGTTCATGAAAACGTTATATAATGCAGGTGAGTGATCTCATCTTTGTGTCTTTAGTTCTGCAGAACTAAGTGAACTAAGAACCAAGCAGAACTAAATTCTTCTTATAGAGTTTTACAGGGCTTTTATTTTTTCCTATTGACACCAGTAACCTATATTTGAAAGAGAGAGGTGTGTTTTAATTGCTGTTTTTATTTTCACAGCAGAATGAGTGTTCGTCATACTTCATAGAATGACCAAAAGATTAAACCTCGTCTCACTTTCACAGCTTTTAATTTGGATCAACTTCAAGGGAGGTACTCCAGACTTGAATATTTTAAGTGGGAGCAGGAAAGTTTGACTCAGTATGGGCTTGATTCTGATTTCAGATGTGGTTGTTGTCACCATAGCTCTTACTTGATTCAAAGCCTTGGGCTAAGTACATTAGCTGTGTGGCCCCGTCTTTTTCAGGTGGAAATTACTGCAGGACCATTTAAATAACGTCTTAATCAGGTGCCATACAAGCTCCCGATTAAGGTTTTTAAATAACAAACTTGAAGTTAAAACCAGCAGGGCATAAGAAATTCCCAGAGTGGGGAATACAGAATCATTAATCTGAACCACTTCGAGTTTCTGCTCTGAATGTGTTAGTAGAGTGCTTAATTAAATTGCGATCCTACTCTTAGAAAAGTATCTGCTGTGACATTCACTTTTTGCTAATCAGAAATGCTACGCAACAGAACTCATAGAAACAAGTTGTCATTTAGTATTTGAATATGGAATAAAATAATTTCATGGAAGAGATTTGCTTTCTCTTAAGTAGCAATCACTGCAACGAGACCAGGAAGAACATCAGTATGGAGGTCTGAATGTATACCAAATCTCCCAGAATTGTGTGGACCAGGATAAGGACAAGACCGAGCAGCACTCCTCCACATACCTGTGGCTCCTCTTTGCAGTGATGCAAAGCACAATTAGCAGAGATTCAGTGGAGTGATGTCAATGGAAAAACAGAGTAAACCAAGTCAGAATCAGAACCAAGAGTTCATTCACATTTCCTTTCTATTTACCAGCTGGGTTTGTTTCTGTTCCCAATCCATTTTGTAGAAAAAGCTGTCTCAGCAATGCACGAATTTGATGCTGGAGAGAACCAAAGCAATTGTCTTGGTTTGAAAGACAGGTGTCTGCTAAGGAAGGCAGGAGCTTCCCTTGGAGTGGAAAATGCAACCGCCTTCTCTCCGAATTATTATAAT
>VZRS01015849.1:0-10225 GCA_013398055.1 Ifrita kowaldi
GGGTCGGGGGGCTGGGCCACATCCTGCCCCTCACCCCGCTCTCCCCCCAGGTACTACCACAGCCTCTTCACCGAGTACCTGCCCGCGGGGCTGCGGGAGCTGGTGGACGGGCTGGCCGCCTGCGAGGACATCCTGATGAACGTCCTGGTGGCCGCCGTCACCAAGCTGCCACCCATCAAGGTGGCCCAGCGGAAGCAGCACAAGGAGGCGGTGGCCCAGCAGGCAGAGTGCAGGGATGGGGCTGCGGGGACCCCCCCGCCCGGACAGCGGAGCCCCTCAGCCCCGCACTCTGCTCCTGCCCAGGTGAAGGGCACGGCCGGCAGCCGGCGTTTCTCCCAGTGGCAGGACTGCCTCAACCAGTTGGCCGACTGGTTTGGCTACATGCCCCTGGTGTCCTCCCAGCTGCGCCTCGACCCCGTCCTCTTCAAGGACCAGGTCTCCGTCCTGCGCAAGAAATACCCAAGCTTGGAGAAGCCGTGAGGGCTGCCGGGGTCGGCGCCGGCTCCGGCTGTCCCGTTCCCGGGGCACGGAGCCCTGCGGGGGCAGGCGGCCGCTGCTGACGGGGTTTTACTCGTTATTGGGTTTTACCAGTGCAATAAAGGAGAGCGGAAAGGTAGGATCCGGATGGTGGCTGTGGGATGTGGGGGGAGCACTGGGAACACCAGCTTTTGGGTGCTCCAAGACTTCTGCCATCAGCACGCTGGGAATAACCCGGGCAGGCCCCCCCAGCCCTGCGGGGAGGGCGAGTCCTTCACCTTCCCGAGGGCAAACAGAGGAGCGATAAGAGGTGTGTGTGACCTCCCTCCCGCCCTCCAGCTGGGTCCCCTGCAGTCCCTGGGCAGCCCAGCACACCATTGCCTCGCAGTGCTCCCCGGAGAAGGGAAAAGGGGTGTTTCAGCTGCCTTTCCTCCCAGCTGAATAGAAATAGGGAATATTAGGTGGTTGGCCTCCAACAGCCGCTCTCAGGCTGCCACAGCCCTGGGTCTGTCCTTGGCTCCTGCAGACACCGCAGATAACACCCAGACCCAACATCCCCCCACGCACCCCGTGTGCTCTGCTTTATTTCCCACACATAAGAAGTCCCCCCGGGACGCGAGGGCGGGAGTCAGTCGCGGGGGGGCTGGCATTCCCGGCAGTCCCGCATCTCCTCGGAGTAGCTCTCCACCTGGATGGTGGTGCTGTGGAAGCGGAAGGCGCCCTGCAGCCGGGAGCTGGCCTCCTCCAGCACCTCCTGCGCGCTGGCAGCCGCGTCTGCGAGGAGAAAATCTGGGGATGTCGGGGTGCGGAGGAAGCCTGACCCTCCCCGCCCAACACTGTGCCACTCACTGATGGCGATGTGCACCGAGAGCAGCGGCTGTGCCGCCGTCAGCGCCCAGATGTGGAGGCTGTGCACGGCCTCCACGCCCCGCACCGCCAGCAGCGTCTCCCGCACCGCGTTGAAATCCATCCCTTTGGGGGTCCCTGCGGAGGCAGAGCCGCGGGAGCTGCAGGAACGGGGCCCACGGCACCCATGGGTGACCCCGCAGCCCAGTGCCCTCCCCGGTGGGTCCCTACCCTCCATGAGGACGAGGAGGACGTCGCGGAGGATGGTCAGCGTTGTCCCCAGCACCAGTGCGGAGAAGAGGAAGGTGCAGATGGGATCCACGTACTTGTACTCGGGCTGGAGGGGGTGAGGGGGTGAGGCCCCTCCAGCACCATCACCTCACCCCAAATCCCCATTGGGACCAGCAGGGCGGGCACACAGCCCTCTCTGTCTCTCCCTGTGCCCGGCCACGGCTGTCTGGAGCTGCTGTCCCCATATCCCCAGCACCCCCTTTGCCCGCAGTACCGCCCAGACCTTGAAGAAGATGATGTAGGAGGCGATGAGGACGCCGACGCTCTGCAGCAGGTCCCCCACGACGTGGACGAAGGCGGCACGGACGCTGGCGTTGGGCTGCTCGCCGGCTGCCCCGTGGCTGTGCCCGTGCCCCGTCTGGTGCAGAACCACCCCCATCCTGCGGGCAGGGCACCGGTGACACCCCAGGGGCCACCAGGCTCAGGGAGGGGACGCTCTGGGAGGGCGAGAGCCGCGTGGCCGTACGTACACGATGTTGACGGCCACGGCGCAGGCGGAGGTGATGAGCATGACCCCGCCCTCGATGTCGTAGTCCCCCGAGAGCAGGCGCTGGGCCCCCAGGTAGACCAGGACCCCTGTGACCACCCAGATGGAGAGCACGGAGAGCAGGGCCCCCAGGATCTCTGTGGAGAGACCCCAGCCCACACTGCTGCCTCACTGCCGGGCCATTCCCAGCACCATTCCCGGCTCCCCGGCAGTGTTGGGGCACGGGGGGGGCACCTGGCACTCATTCCCAGGGGTGCTCCTTGCACAGGGCTGGCAGCACCTCTGCCTTGCCCTGCTCATGGGCACCCCAGAGCACCGGGTCCCCATGGCGAGGGCACCCTGGGGTGCTCCGATGGCATCCCCGGGGTGGTGCCACGGCGTTACCTGCCCGGTGCCACCCGAAGTTCATGGTTTTGGTGGGAGGGCGTGAGGACACCCAGAGCGCAAAGAGGCTGATCATGATGCTGGCAAAGTCCGTCAGGAGGTGGGCAGCGTCCGTCAGGATGGCCAGGCTGTGCGCCAGGTACCCGCCTGTGGACACAGGACATCGTGGGGACATCGTGGGGACATGGCAGGGGTCCTGCCCCGAGCTGGGCACAGATCAGCTCACCCCGTGCCATAGGGGGGGTCCCACTGGGTGTTTTGACCCACAGAAAGCCAACAGGGAGCTCTGGCCGCACCCACAGCAGGGAATCAGGACAAGAGAGACTCTGGGCAGCCACTCGGGGTGACCCCGCAGGGACCACCCCGCTGGAGCCCGCACCCAGCACTCACCCACGGCTTCCCCCACCATGAAGAAGAGGCAGACGCCAGCGGCCAGGTAGAGCTTCCTGCGCGCCCGCTGCTGCTGGCCGGGGTGGCCGTCGGCCCCCCGCGTGTGGCAGTGCTGGCCACGCCGCGTCCCCAGCTCCAGGGCGGGCGCCTGACCCTGCACCGAGCTGTGCCCGTCCTTTGGCGCAGCCCCCACACAGGACCTGCCGGGCAAAGGGGTGGCTGGGGCTGGGAGGACTTTGGGGAGCGGGTGTGACCCTAAAGGCTCCCCCCAACCCGTTCCCCGGCCAGACCCCACTCGGGACCCCCACGGCAAAGAGGGGACACGACATCGCCACCCCCCCGGACACCCCCGTACCCGCCTGTGCCCTCGCTCAGGAGGTGCCGCTTCTCGTCGCCGGCTGCCATCCTCCTCCGGGTCGGGGGGGTCGGCGCGGGTGACCCCGGCGTGTGGCCGGCGCTGGTGGCAGCCGGTGGCCTCGGCTCGTGTGAAGAGCCGGGATTCGTGTGCAAATCCCGGCTGGAGGAGGGACGGCCAAGCCGGCTGCAAAGCGCCCGCGGAGCCTGCCCCGGGCTGGGCCCCCTCGCCCGCCACCCGGGGGGCTGCTGGTGTTGGGGGATTGCTCTGGGACCCCCCCATAGCGTCCCCAGGAGCTGCACACACCCGGGCATGGGTGCAGCCCCCGTGTCCCCTCCAAAGGCACACGGTGACCCCCCCTCCCCGCTTTGGGGAGCCCTCGGAACCCCCCGGTTTAGATCCAGCCATGTGATGGACAAGCCTGGAGCCCGACCCCCCTTCCACAGCCGGGACTCCTGCCCCCCGCCCTGGGTGAGCAGTGTTAATTGCCCAGGGGTTAATTGCACTTGTGGCTCAGCTCTGGGTGCTGCCTCAGTTTCCCGCTTGGCCACCGCTGAGCTGGACTTGTGTTTTTGCAGGCGAAAACCGTTTATGGGGTGCTTTTGCATTTAGGATGTGTTTTTTGCATTTATGGTGTATTTTGCATCCAAGGTGTGTTTTTGACCTCAGTCAGCAGCAAACCAGCAGCTCGATGCCAAGACCATCCCCATTTCGGGAGCTGGCCCAGCCTGGAGCATCCTCAGCCCCTCTGTGACACATCCCCAACCCCAAGTGGGCTCTGGACAGGGCATCCCATCCCCAGGAGATAAATCCTGCCGGGTGCCGACCTGTTACATCCCGGGCAGGTGGCCAGGAGCGGCTGCCAGCACTGCCAGAGGTGCTAATGAGGCTGGAAATTAAGAGTTGGACCGGATTCTTGGACTGGCGCTGGCAGGGACACCGGTGATGGCACCACCACTCTCACCCCCGTGCCCACCGCGGGGCTGGAAAGCCGAGAGCGAGAGGCGGGGAAGAAATAACCACCCAAAGCACCGGTTTTCTTTACAAAATACACAAACTTCAAATCCGTGACAATTATATACAAAACAAGGGAATTATAAAACGTGCGGAATTGTCCTATTTGCACCCGTATAGAAAAGTGTCCTGTGCTGGAGCAGGCGCCGGCTCGCCAGGCTGCCGGTCCCTGCCGTGTGTCCCCCCCATCCCAAATCCGTCGCCGGACATCCCGTGCCCGGGGGCGTTTCTCCCGCGCCGGCAACGTTGCTGTGGCTACAGGGAAGCTGCCGAGAGAGAGGATGGGGTGAACAAGGAGGGTCCAAGCCCCCAAAGTTCCCCCACGGGTGCCTGAGGGTCCTGGGGAGGTGGGTTCAGCCCTGCCCCTTACCAGTCACTGTCCTCTCGGGCGCTGCGTTCTCTTCCACCTCTTCTTCCTCCCCATCAAAGTACTCCTCATCTTCCTCTGCTGAAAACGAGCGGCCAAAGGTCACCAAAAGCCACCAGGAAAAGCTACAGGTGTCACCAGCTGAGTGGGAGTCGGTGAAGGGGCATTGGGGGCTGAATTACCGGGGTCGAAGTCCAAGGCGTGGACAGCCTCGGTGAGGTGGTCCAGGCTCACGGAGAAGGCATCCATGCTCTCATACCCCGGCTCGATCTTGTCCAGGCGACCACCCTTGGAGGCCTCCACGATCCTGGGCAGGGAGAGCATGGATGTGTGTGTCCCTGTCCCCTCGCTGAGCTGGGGGAGCGCGGGGCACCAGGGCAGGGGGTCAGGGCATCCCCCCACTCGCCAAATCCTGCCCGTGGGGCTCGGATCATGGAGATTTCCCCAGCCTGAGCACTTACGTTTTGATGAGCTGCTTGGCATTCTGCAGAAGGGGAAGGAGGAGATGAGTGAGGCCACACGTGGTGTGATCCCACAGGGGCACCAGCGGGGAGAGGGAAGGTTTGGGGGTCTCACCATGAGGAAGGCGGCCCCCCCGGTCTCCTCGGCTGCCTGGATGGCTGTCTCCACCAGCCGGCTCGACTTCTCCAGCTGCTCCTTGTACTGGCAGATGAGGCTCTGGATGAAGGCGGTCTTGTCCGCCTGCTCCTGGGAGATGCGCTGCAGCAGCTCCGCCTTCTTCTCCTCCAGCAGCGCTGCCAGGGCGTCAAAGCGAGCACAGAGCTCCCGCTTGGCCGCCTCGCTGTTCTCCTGCGGGGACAAGGGACAAGGGATGCCACCTCTCTGTCCCTCCGGCACCTGCAACATCCCGAGGGCTTCCCATCTCCGTGAGCTCCACCCCACTCCCGGCCATCCCCGGCTAAGGTTTCACCCCCGGGTTTTTGGGGAGCTTCTTTTCCCCCTTTCCTCACCTCGGTGCTCTGGCAGGAGTCCTCCAGCTGGGAGATGATGGTCTGGATCCGGTCGTTCCCCGCCACGAGCATGGAGATGCAGTTGTTCAGCTCAGTCTGGTGAGGGACAGACAGAAGAAGTTTTAACTCCCATGGAGCTGAGAACTTCTCCCATCCCAACGCGGGGACGGGCTGGGCATTGCTTGTCCCCAGCTCTGCTCCCCCACGCTCCTCACCGGCCACGGCTGCTCTAAATATAGTCTGTCTCCTGGGCGAAGTCACCCGGGGGCTATTAATACCCCGTGAGCCAGTCCCGCTGTTATTTGTGACTGTCCTGGCTCAGCACATCCCCCCGGCCCGGCCGTGTCCCCCGCAGCCCCCCCGGGTCCCCCCCACGGCACCTTCTGTCCCTGGAAGACGGTTTGCAGCGGGGCCACCTCGCAGTCCTTGTGGGCGCCGAACACTTTGCACATGGAGCAGGTGGGGACCTCGCAGGTGACGCAGTAGATGTTGATCCGCTCGTCCTCGTGCTCCTTGCACATGGGGTGCTCCCCGTTTTTCAGCGGCCTGCTGGAGAGGGCGGCACGGCCACGGTGACGTCCCCGTCACGGTGACATCCCCACCGGGGCGATGTCCCCGCTGCAGGGACACCTCTGCCACGACGGTGTCCCCTCCGCGGCATCGCCCCCAGCGTGGTGACACCCCCACCGATGCTGCACAGTCACCCCAAAATCGGGTCCCCAGCAAAGAGGCCAGATCCTGGCACAACCCCACAACTGCTCCTTGGGAAACCACCAACCTCTGTGCCCCTGTAAACCCCAGTGTGCCCCAGTTTAAACCCCCGTGGCGCTGGGCATGGCAGCGGGTGGCGCTGGGGACGGGGGGGCCACGGTCCAGAGGCGCTGCACCAGAGCCTAATTTTAGCCTTGTGCTGCCCAGATTTATCGTCACCCATCGTGTGACCGGGGTGGGGGCACCCAGAAATCCCCAGGGGGTCCCAGACGGGGGCTGCAGCTCAGTTGTTCCATCCCCAGCAAGGAGGGACATGGGGACAAGCCAATCCTCTGAAGCAGGGACAGGGCTGGGCCCCCCGGGCCCCCCGGCAGCCGCGGACACCTGCCACGTGCCATCGTCCCCGTCCCCATGGCTCTCACACAATATTTACAGCGGTTCAGGGAATTTGGCCGGGGCCACCGCTCTGCCTTGAGAGCCCCTGACCCCTCTGTCCCCCCCAGCTCCATCCTTGTACCCACTGGGGCTCCCCCAAACTGTCCCTCTGCCCCTTATCAGCCTCAGTGCCTGTTGTCACGAGCAGAGCCTGGATTTGTTCCCCACACCTCTTATCTCCCACCGAGTGTTCCAGCAAGAGCGTTCGGGGGACAGCAGGATGTGCCCAGCAGCCGCCACCCCCCCAGGGACCCGCCGTCCCCCTGAGACAGCCAGAGGCACAAACTGCTCTGGACAGGAGGGAAAATTGGGTTGGGGGAGGAAGTTTTGGGCCCAGGGAGGAGGTTTTGAGTGGCAGGAGGAAGATTTTGGTCGAGGGAGGAAGATTTGAGTGAGGAAAAGATTTGAATCGGGGATCACTGAGCCAGCAGGAAGACCCCCAGGTGCAGTCTCTTGGGGTCTCAGTGCTGGTGCTGGGGCATGGGAGGGGGGCATCCCTGCATCCCTGTGTCCCCATATCCCCCTGTCCCCACCAGCCCACCTGGAGCACTCCTGCTTGTAGATGTCGATGATGTTCTCCACCAGCAGGTTCCTCTGCAGCCCGTAGACACCGTGGCGGTCCAGCAGCACCTCGTGGCGGCACGAGGGGCACCGGAACCGGCCCCCCGAAATCAAACTGCCCCGGCTCTGCCAGTACGGGTTGGCGGCCTGGGAGGGGAAGATGAACATCGGGGGGTCCATCAGTGTCCCCACAAACATCCCGGTGCCCCCCAGCCTGGGCGTGGGGACGGAACGGGCGCGGGGACCCCGCCTCACCTGGAAGACGTCGTTGGCGCACTTGCGGCAAAGGTTGTGCTGGCAGGGCAGGATCACCACGGGCTTGCTGAACATCTCCAGGCAGATGGGACAGATGAGCTGCTTCTCCAGGCTCTCCATGGGGCTGCCATCCTGCAGGATGCCGGCTTGGAAATCCATGGGCTCGTCAGTGCTCTCCTCTCACCGCTCTCGCTGCCGGCACCCCTTGCCCCGCTATTTATAAGGCGCCCGCTGGTCACGCGGATCCCCTTCCCGGTGTCGGGTGTCCGGGTGTCCAGTAGCTGTTACAGTGCTGAACCGTCGGGAAGGGCCGGTAAACAAGATGGGCACAGGCTGTCCAGGAGGCCCTGCCCGCCCGTGCCGTGGACATGCCTCAACCGGAGCCGCGGGGTAAACAGGGCCACGCGCTGCCCCGTGGCCAAATGGCTGCACGCCCTGGGAGCAGCACGGCCTGGGGCTGCACCCCAAAACAGCATCAGAGTGGGGGCAAGGAGGGGCTAAAACCACCCCCGTGGTCATTAGGACGTTGTGATGGTTCCAGAAATCCGGCAGAGCGGGGGGCGACTTATCCAGAGTTCGCCCCTTTCCCCACCCAAAACATGAGCAGTTCTGGGGTGCAAACACACCTCGCCTGCGGCTCCCCGTGTGCTTGGAGGGGAGAGGCAGTTCTGGAGAGATGCAGCCCCCACACCTGGCACATGCAGCAGGGTGCCCCCTCCCCAGGCAGGGTTTGGGGGCTCCTCTGTGTCCCCAAACACAGCGGGGGCTGCTCAGGCTGTTCCCCACACCGGTGTCACGGCCATGACCCAGCTGGCTCCGCTGCTGGGGTTCAAAACCTGACCTAGAAACGCCTGGAGGGGGGCAGAGGGTGAGCACAGCCCTCGCCAAAAACAGCCCCGGACACGGTGCCCAGCTGGCTGGCCACAGGCAGAGCTGTCAGCACGGACAGCTGCGCCGGGCAGGACGGTGACTCTGCCCTGGCCACAGACGGGTCACGGCGGGGCGGTGGCTGCAGCACTGACCACAGCGACTGCGGGCAGGAGGGGCTGCAGGGCCGCGTGGGCACACGGGTGCAGGTGCGCAGGGATGCAGGGATGCAGGGGTCCATGCATCCACGGATGCACAGGTGCATGGATACGCGTGCACGTGGACGCACAGGCACACGGTGTCGGGGTGCACTGACCCCCTCCTCTCCCCAGGCCTTCCCCCACCCCAGGGCAGCCCCACAGCTGTTTCGGGGCTCCTTCCATCCTGGCTCACGTGCGGAGCAAGTGACTGTGCCGGGACCTGCCAAGCACATCTTGCAAAATTGTTCCCGTTCTGGCACCTGGGGCTCTGCCAGCGCGGCGCTGGCACGGGAACAGGGCTGGCTGGGCACCGGGGAGGGCAGCGCAGGGGTTGGACACTGACCGGACCCAGACACGACCTGGCCCTGCCCGGGGTGACATTGATTAACTAATTGCTTCTGGACTCGATTAAGGGGATTCACAGGAATGGAGGGGTTGTAATGCCCTAAGCAGCTTTCTGAACCCACAAGGGGCTCATTGGGCCCTAATTGGCTTGGGACAGCTTAGGGAGGACCCAGGGCACTAATCACCGCCGGGATCCTTCCCAATTAACCCTGGAGAGCCCACTCTCCAGGGAATGAATTTCCCAGTGCTTGGTCTTTGCAGGGCTCTGAGCAGTGGGTGGCCGTGGCTTCTCCCGAAATGTCCCTGTGATGGCTTTGCAGTGGTTGAGGAGACAGCAGGGCCTGTGACGGGAGCCCCGTGCCCCCAGCTCCTGGACATGGGGGGCACTTCCAGCTCTGCAGCCTGGGGAGGAAAGGGGGCCATGGCACAGAACAGGGAACAGAGAGGGGCGGCAGCTCTTGTGTCACTGTCACGCAAAGCCAGAACATGACCAAGGGTGCAAGGGGCTGTTAGTGATTTTTTCTGGATGCCAAGCAATAAATCATAGAGTCCCGGAATTGTTTGTTTTGGAAGGACCTTAGAGCCCATCCCAATTCACCCCTGCCATGGACAGGGACACCTTCCACTGCCCCAGGCAGCTCCAACCTGGCCTTGGACACTTGCAGCGATCCAGGGGCAGCCGCAGCTTCTCTGGGCACCCTATGCCAGGGCCTCCTCACCCTCGCAGGGAACAATTCCTTCCAAATTAATAAACAGAAATTTAAGTAATTAATTAATTGATTAATTAATATCATTAAACGCCCACCGCGCTCGCCCCGCCCCGCCGCCTCAGCTGACCAATCACAGGGCGCTGCGCCCGGAGGAGGCGTGGCCGCGCGGTGGGCGTGGCCGTGGCTGAGGGAGGCGGGCGGGCGGAGCGCAGCCCTAAGATGGCGGCCGGGCGGCGGCGGCGGCGCTGAGGTAACGCGGCTTCTCCCGACCCGGGGGCGGCCTCGCATCCCCCCCGGCCCCCGGCGGGTTGTAGCGGGGTGGGATCCGCGCTGCAGGTTGGCGGGGGCCCGGTACCCACTGCGGCGGGCAGGGCCCAGTGGGCCGGCATCGTCCCGCCATCTAGGGCGAGCGGTGTGCCGGTGCTTCCCTTCACAGCCGCAGGTGGGGGCCCGGTGCGGCCGCTCCGAGTAGGAGGGGGGTATTTATATTATCTATAATATCTCTGTTATTTATATATTTGTATTATTCCATAATTGCCGCCGTTAACGAGGCGGGCGG
>VZRS01015870.1:0-11724 GCA_013398055.1 Ifrita kowaldi
GCCCCCCATCCCCACTCTGAGCCCCCTTTCCCACAGGTCCGAGGAGCTGCACGGGAGCCGCCTGCTGCGGGACGCGGCCGCGGCCGAGAGCGCCCGGTCCAGAGACTCCGACACCGAGTCCCTGGGTACAGGCAGGGATGGGGGACAGGCAGGGATGGGGTGTCCTCCAAGCCAGGAGGGACCTAGCGGGGGTAGGGGGATGGATTTGGGTTGATATCCAAGTGTGGGAGGGCATGGAGATGGATTGGGGCACCCTCCAAGATTGGAAGAGACTTGCAGGGTGTGGACTGGGGCTGGGAGGGCATTGGGGTGGATTAGGGTGTCCTGGAAGCCAGGGTGGGACCAGGGTGGTGCAGGGATTTATTGGGGTCTCTTCCAAGTCTGGAAGGATACAGGGATGGATCAGGATGCCCTCTGAGCCAGGAAGAGGCTGGAGGTTGCAGGGATGGATTGGGGTTGGTCTCCAGGTGTGGGAGGCTGTGGGAATGGGTTGGGGTGTCCTCAGAGCCAGGGAGGCTGCGGGGATGTCCATGAGGGTCCGTGTCCCACAGACTCCAACAAATGGGGGCTGGTGCTGGAGCGCCTGGTCGTGCTGGGCCGGACCTTCTCGGACGCGGTGACGCGTGGGGAGGTCTTCATGAGGCGCCTGCTGGAGCTGCACATCCTCAAGATGGTGGCTGTCTACACCGTCTGGGTGGCCCTGGAGGAGGTACCCCGGGGCTGCAGGGTTGGGGGGCTCAGCTGGGCCCCCCCGAGGTGCTGACATGGCCTCTGCCCCAGGTGTCGCTGATGAACTTCTTGCTGGTGCTGCTGTGGGCCTTGGCCATGCCCTACTGCCGCTTCCGCCGCATGGCCTCGTGCCTTTCCACCGTCTGGACCTGCATCATCATCGTCTGCAAGATGCTCTACCAGCTCGAGATCGTGGACCCCCGCCAGTACTCCAGCAACTGCACCCAGGTGTGCCCGGCAGGGCTGGTTCTGGGGGGGCTCCCTGGCTGGAGAGGGGCTCTGGGGGGCCGAGGGGCACCGACCCACCCCCTGGTGCCCCCCTTTGCAGCCCCTACCCAACGACACCAACCTGACCCCAGAGGAGCTGGGCAACTCCGTGCTGTACCGCGGCCCCGTGGACCCTGCCAACTGGTTCGGCATCCGGAAGGGCTTCCCCAACCTGGGGTACATCCAGGTGGGCACGGGGACATTGTGGGGACCACAGTGGGGGGATTCTTGGCTTCACAGCATGGTCCTGAGCACCCCCTGCTTCCCCAGAACCACCTGCAGGTGCTGCTGCTGCTGGTGTTCGAGGCCGTGGTGTACCGGCGCCAGCAGTACCACCGCAAGCAGCACCAGCTGGTGGCCCCCGTCACCGAGACCATCTTCGAGGACATCTCCCTTGAGCACCTCGACCTCGGCCTCGTCAGCTGCGCCAAATACTTCATCAATTACTTCTACTACAAGTTCGGCTTGGAGGTGGGAGCATGGACGTTGTGTGTGGGGGGGGTCCCAGCGCTCGCAGCACCCTGGTGCTGAGCCCTGCGCCCCCCTGCACCCCCAGATCTGCTTCCTGATGATGGTGAACGTCATCGGGCAGCGGATGAACTTCGTGGTGATCCTGCACGGCTGCTGGCTCGTGGTGATGCTGACGTGGCGGCGGCGTGCGGCCATCGCCCGCCTCTGGCCCAAGTTCTGCCTCTTCCTCGTCGTCATCCTCCTCTACCAGTACCTGCTGTGCGTGGGGATGCCGCCCGCCCTCTGCATGGGTAAGGGGCACCGGGGCCGTCCTGTGGGGCACCATTTGCCTGCCCTAGGAGGGGGCTGGCACTGATGGTGCCCCCCGTGCCCTCCAGACTATCCGTGGCGCTGGAGCCGCACCATTCCCCTCAACTCGGCGCTCGTCAAGTGGCTCTACCTGCCCGACTTCTTCGAGGCTCCCAAATCCACCAACCTCATCAGTGAGTAGCCCCCTGCCCACGCGGTGCCCTGTGCCCCTACTCCAGCCCCTGGCAGCCCCCTGCTCATGGGGGGACACAGCCCACGGCAGCCCCCTGGCCTCCCTACTCCAGCCCTGTCACCCTATTCCAGCTCCCAACCTGTGGGACCTCCCCAGCCATCGCTGGCATCCCATCCTGCCTCCAGCAGGGGAAAGAACAGCCACGAAGGGTGGAGGAGCTTTAGGAGTCCCACCCCACTGGAGGTGGAGCTTAAATCACACACACCCAGTTGGAGGAGGAGTCATGGCAAACCCCCACCCCTTTTTGGGGGAGCTTGGTTGTTTTCCCTCCTTTTGGGAAAAGAAGGGGCCTGGAGAGATCCGTACCCAAAGAGGGGCTTGGTTAAGGAGGAGGTGGGGCTGGGAACGCCACACCTGCCTGGAGGGAATTAATGAGCTCCCCATCCTGGCATCCTCGGGGAAGGGTTTGGGGGGCACCGGCATCATGGGGAGCCCCATGGCCCCGGCTGAGCCGTGTTCCCACAGACGACTTCGTGCTGCTGCTCTGCGCGGCCCAGCAGTGGCGCGTGTTCGAGGCCGAGCGCTCCGAGCCGTGGCTGCAGGCGGCCGGGGACAACTCCGACCGGCTCGACCGGGAGCAGGACCACCACAACCCCACCCGCAACTTCATCTACTGCAAGTGGGTGCCCCTGGCACAGCACCCCGACCCGGGCTGGGGCTGCGGGAACGGGATCCCCTGTGGGCACTGAATGGGGCGGTCACCTGGCGTGGGATCCCTGGGGGTATGGGTGGCACGGAATCCCACCCTTGGAATTCTAACCTTAGGATCCCAGACTTTGGGGTGTGGATAAGAATGGTTTCCCCACTCCAGGATGGGACCCTTTGGGGTGGGGACAAGATGAGATCCCACCCTTGGATGGCAAATCCTGGGATCGGACCCCTTGAGGTATGGATAGGGTGGGACCTTCAGGCAGTGGGACCTGCTGGGCTGGGATCCTCTACGATGGGGTCGGGACTCCTTTGGGCCAAGGGTCCCTTTGGACAGGACCCCCCTGATGGCTGGAGTGGGAACACTCCCAGGCTCTTCTGGAAGGAGATGAGGTGGTCCAGGACACCCCTGGTGATGGTGCTGGAGCCTCACAGGCGTTGGGACCCCACAGACCGGGACGAAGCCCTTTGTCCCCTGTGACAGGGCTGGTGGGGAGACTGGGACTGTGCTGGGGGCAGTGCTGGGAGGGGACCGGGCCCCTGCTCTGAGCAGCCCGTCCGCAGGTCCTACCTGGACATGGCGAAGGTGGTGGTGTTCCGCCACCTCTTCTGGTTCGTCCTCGTGGTGGTTTTCATCACCGGCGCCAACCGCATCAGCCTCTTCGGCCTGGGCTACCTGCTGGCCTGCTTCTACCTGCTGCTCTCGGGCGCTGCCACGCTGCGCAAGCCGGCCCGCGCCCGCCTCGTGCTCTGGGACTGCCTCATCCTCTACAACATCACCGTCATCATCTCCAAAAACATGCTGTCGGTGCGTTGTGATCCGCGGGCTTCTCCTCAGGCCGCCCTGGGCATGCCCTGGGCTGGTGACAGAGCCGTGTGTGCCCCCTCTGCCCGCAGCTCCTGTCCTGCGTCTTCGTGCAGCAGATGCAGAACAACTTCTGCTGGGTGATCCAGCTCTTCAGCCTCGTCTGCACCGTCAAGGGCTACTACAACTGTGAGTTTCTGCTCTGGGGGCGATCTGGGGGGCTTGGGGGTGCAGGTTTGGGCTGCTGCCTTACCCGTCTGCACCTCTGCCTGCCAGCCAAGGTGATGGCCAAGGACAACGACTGCACGCTGCCCGTGGAGGAGGCCGGCATCATGTGGGACAGCATCTGCTTCTTCTTCCTCCTGCTCCAGCGTCGCATCTTCCTCAGCTCCTACTACTTGCACGTCATGTGGGACCTCCAAGCCTCTGCTCTGCAGCCTTCCAGGTGGGATTGGGGTCCTGGAGGGTCCCCATGAGTGCTGGGGGGACCCCCCTGACCTCCACTGTCCTTGTGTCCCAGGGGTGTGGCTCTGTTCAAGGCCAGCATCATGAAGAGCCTGCTCTTGCACCGGCAAGCCGAGAAGAAGTCGCTGGACCAGCTGAAGCGGCAGTGAGTGGGTTTTGGGGGGCTCTGGGACCCCTCTCCGTGCACCTTGGGGCTCTCCCGTGTATGGGGTGCCCCTGGGGGTTTGGGGGAGCGGGCTCCGCAGCATCCTCTGCCCGCAGGATGGAGCGGATCCGCGCCAAGCAGCAGAAGTACCACCAGGAGCAGCTGCCCGGCAGTGCCAGCCTGGGGCAGGACGGGGCCAGATCAGGTGAGAGCCGGGGGGTCCCTCCCGTGTCCCCACCCCCTCTCCAGGCACACGGGTGCGACCGTGACCCATCGCCGACGCCCATCCTGGTGGAGCCCCCGTGGAGCAGCGTGGTGACCCCTCCCCGCCCCGAGTCCCCCCCAGCCGGGGTGGGTGCCCCGGGCGTGGCCGTCCTCAGCCCTGTCTGCCATCCCACAGCGCCCGGCGGCCCTGCGGACCCGGCCCGGCAGAGGGAGCGGTGGTGGCGGCCATGGTCAGACCACGCCGCAGGTACAGCCCTGGCACGGGGCCGTAACGGGGCACAGCCCCTCGGAGAGGTCCCCCCGCTGGGACCGCTAACACCACCCGCTAGGGAGCCGTCGGTGACACCCTGCATGTCCCTTGTCCCCAGGCCCGGCCGCAGGGCACTAACCGTGGCTTCTCTGCTCCCTAGCGCTAACGGGGTGTTGGACTGGGGGTGCCAGGCTGGGGTTGGGGTCACCGACGTCACTGGCCTCCGAACGCTGGCGCCGGAGGGATCCCCCTTTGGGGACGTGGCAGTTGAGTCGTTGGCTTTGATGTCCCCGTGGGTGTCCTCGGTGCCCGGCGGAGCCCTGGGAGATGGCAGCGGGGCCAGCCCTGGGGTGTGACACCCCTGCCGTGGCCCTGGCTGTGCTGTGACACCCTGTGCCCCCCTGGCAGTGCTGCATTCCGGGGAATACTTCCTCTTCGAGTCGGACAGCGAGGAGGAGGAGGAGGTGCAGGAGGAGCTGCGGCCGGAGAGGCTGAGCGCATTCCAGGTGAGCAGGGCTGGGGGCCTGCAGAGCAGCTGGTGGGGGGCTGGCAGTGTCCCCAGGGTGCTGATGGCCACTGATGGCCACTGTCTGAGAGCGGCTGGCCTACCAAGCCTGGGTGACCAACACCAGGACGGTGCTGCGGCAGCAGGAGCAGCCCAAGCAGCCAGAGCCACCCAGCACTGAGAGCGCTGCAGGTGGGTGTGACACCCCAAAATAGGGCTGGGGGTGTCAGTAGGGGACACAGCCCTGCCTGGTGTCCGCTGTGTGCCCTGGCAGGGCTCTCCCAACATGTGTGGGGACTCTCTGGTGGCTACAGTGGGGTTGGGCACAAGCTGTGCATCTTCTTTGGTGCCCACGCTGGTTTTTAAAGTGGATGTGGGGGCACAGGAGATGGGGTGGTGGGTGGGAGAGCCCCAGAAATGATGTTCACCCTTCCCTGGGCTCTGACCCTTGCAGAGGATGGCACAGAGACAGAGGTGGAGGCTGCCGAGGGGGCTGAAGGCCAGGAGGAAGAGAACACGGAAAGTTCTGGTAGGTGGGCAGCGGGACTGCAGCTGGAGGGGTCTGAGTGGGCACCGAGTGACCCCCTCACCCCTCTTTTTGCCCTGGCAGAGCGGAGCAACGTCTTGCAGCGGGCACTGAACACGCTGAGGTTCCTGTGGCTGCTGTGCCAGGCCCTGGTGGACGGGCTGACCCAGTGGCTGGACGCCTGCACCCAGGAGCACACGGACATGTCCCGCATCTTGCTCCACGAGAGATGCGTCCTGGCGCAGCGGCTGGCCAGGGTGAGCCCGGGGGGGACACCGGGGCACAGGGGGTGGCACTCCACGGTGGCACTGACGCCCTGTCTGCTGCAGGGAGAGGAGATAAACCACGAGTTCCCGGATGAGCTCTACGTGGTGCCGCCGGAGGAGATCCCGCAGGAGCCGAGCCCGCCCGGCGCCTTGGCTGCAGATTCCCAAAGCAGCACTTCCAGGCAGGTGCATAGATACCCCGTTGGCAGTGCCACAGGCGGGGTGGGCGGGCACGGGGCTCCCCCCTGTCCCTGTGTCATCCCCAGCGGGTGCCCAAGAGCCACCCCTGCCGACAGCCAGGAGCTGGTGACAAACCTGGGCTCCCAGGAGGACGTGGCTGACGCTCAGGGGTTCCTGGCCGTGCCCCGGCAGCGCAGGCGGACTGCCAGCGAGCTCCTCATGAGCAGGTGGGTGTGGGGACAGCGGGGCGTGGGGACAGCGGGACAGGGATGGGGGGTGGCAGGGGGGCTCACCCCAGCCCTGCATCCCGCAGGAGGATGTACATCTCCGAGCTGGAGGAGTCAGAGCGGTTCTACCAATCCCACAACCGCTTCCTGAAGCTGCTGCTGGCCGGGTACCGCTGTGTGACCGCCCACTCCGAGCTGCTCTGCTACTTCATCATCATCCTCAACCACATGGTCACTGCCTCCATCCTCTCCCTCGTCCTGCCCATGCTCGTCTTCCTCTGGGCCATGCTTTCCATCCCCCGGCCCACCAAGCGCTTCTGGATGACCGCCATCATCTTCACCGAGGTGGGCAGGGGGTGGCGGGTGCAGGGACGATGCCACCCAGCCCCCGCTGCCACCCGCTGACCCCAGCGTCCCCGCAGGTGATGGTGGTGGTGAAGTACCTCTTCCAGTTCGGGTTCTTCCCCTGGAACGGCTACATCACCCTGCTGCGCAACGAGGGCAAGCCCTTCTTCCTACCACGCATCCTGGGCTTGGAGAAGACCGGCCGCTACAACAAGTACGACCTCCTGCAGCTCCTGGCCCTCTTCTTCCATCGCTCCCTGCTGCTGGTGAGCCCTGGGCCGTGGGTGGGTGTTTGGGGGGAGCTGCAGCTGCTCCTGGGGGGCTCCAGGGAGAGCCCAGCGGGCGCTGGGTGGCTCTGCTGTGGTTTCCCACCAGTGCTGGTTGGGAGTTGATGCTGTGGGAGCGGGAGTGAGGTGTGTGGGGCTGGGGGGCAGCAGGACCCCTGACCGTGCCCCTCTGCAGTTCTATGGGCTGTGGGACCATGAGAAGACGACGGAGGAGAAGCAGCCGGACAGCAGCGAAGGGGAGGAGAAGGAGGAGGCAGCAGCCGTGTCCCCACCGCTGGTGGTGGTTGAGGAATTGCCAGAGGCTCCGGCCCAGCCGCAAGCACTGGGAGCAGCCACGGAGCCGGAGCTGGAGCCAGAGCCAGAGGGAAAGTCCTTGGAGCAGAAAGAGGGGACCGAGACCACGTCGCTCCGCTTGAGGAGGAAGAGTCAGGGGAGGAAGACACCAGAGATGGGTCCAGGGGAAGGTGAGCATCAGTTCCCAGCCCTCACGCCTGGTGAGGAGCAAGGCTGGCACCCCCAGGGTGCTGGGGTCAGGCAGGATGTGGCCCTGCAGGACCCGGGCTGTCACCCACGCTGTGCCTCACTTCAAGGGCTTGAGGAAGAGAAGAAGGAAGAGGTGGAGGAAGCGTTAGAAGAGAGCCACGCTCAGAGGAAGCTGAAGGCGCTTGGCTTACGAGTCAAGGGCTTCTTCTTCACCATGTGAGTCATGGCGGTGCTGGTTGGGGTGGGGGCTGTGGGGTGCAGTCCCAGTCACCTGTCCCTGTGTCCCCTGTGTCCCCTGTCCCTGCAGGGCAGGGAACATGTACTGGCCAGTGTGCAAGTTCTTCCAGGGCATCCTGAACACGCAGAACCACGCGGCCACCGACGTCTACGCCTACATGTTCATGACTGACGTGGTCGACTTCATCATCATCATCTTCGGCTTCTGGGCCTTTGGGGTGAGCAGGGAGTCCCGCGGGGCCCTGACTGTCCTGCCCCCACCACAGGGGTGAGGCTGGGCCACATCCTGACCTCTTCTGCACCCCAGAAATACACGGCGGCTGCCGACATCACCTCCTCGCTGTCGGAAAACCAAGTGCCGCAGGCTTTCCTGGTCATGGTGCTCCTCCAGTTCACCAGCATGGTCATCGACCGTGCACTCTACCTCCGCAAGACCGTGCTGGGCAAGCTCATCTTCCAGGTCATCCTGGTCTTCAGCATCCACATCTGGATGTTCTTCATCCTGCCGGCTGTCACCGAAAGGTACATCCCAAAGGATTCCCTGCCATGGCATGGCGTGGTCCTTGCGTGGCACCTTGGTGTCCCTGAGCCCACGTGGTGGCCCAGGCTGGTGGCTGAGGGGTGACACGTCCCTCCCGCAGGTTGTTCAGCCTCAACTCAGTGGCCCAGCTGTGGTACTTCATGAAGTGCATCTACTTTGGACTGTCGGCCTACCAGATCCGCTGTGGCTACCCCACCCGCATCCTGGGCAACTTCCTCACCAAGAAATACAACCACCTCAACCTCTTCCTCTTCCAGGGGTACGGCACGGGGCCGCGGGGACCCCCGGGCACCCCGAGGGTGCCGTACCAGCGCCCTGTCCCCGTGTCCCCCCCAGGTTCCGCCTCGTGCCCTTCCTGGTGGAGCTGCGGGCCGTCATGGACTGGGTGTGGACGGACACCACGCTGTCCCTCTCCAACTGGATGTGTGTGGAGGACATCTATGCCAACATCTTCATCATCAAGTGTAGCCGGGAGACAGAGAAGGTACAGCCCCTGTGCTGGGAAGGGTCCCCCACTAAGCCCCTTGTTTCTTGGGGTCCCCCTGAGCCCACCTTACACCGTGTGCTATCTCCCCCCGCCCCAGAAATACCCCCAGCCCAAGGGGCAGAAGAAGAAGAAGGTGGTGAAGTACGGCATGGGCGGCCTCATCATCCTCTTCCTCGTGGGCATCATCTGGTTCCCGCTGCTCTTCATGTCGCTGGTGCGCTCCGTGGTGGGCATCGTCAACCACCCCATCGACGTCACCGTCACCCTCAAGCTGGGGGGGTACGAGGTGAGGAGGGGGGGTGGGTGTTGGGGTGCCCAGCTGGGACACCAGGGTGGCCTGCCCAGCTGATGTCCCCCTGTCCCTGTCCCCCAGCCTCTGTTCACTACAAGCTCCCAGCAACAATCCCTCCAGCCCTTCACCACCCAGGACTACGAAGACCTCACCAAAGAGTTCGAGAGGCAGCCGGTAAATCCACCCCCATCCCAAAAAGTCCCTGCTGGCTGCCCTGGGCAGGGGTTGGCAGAGCTCCCAGGGCAGGGGCTGAGCCCTGTCCCCCCCTGGTGGCAGCTGGCCATGCAGTTCATCACCCTCTACGGCCTGGAGGACATCGTGACCGCCCGCATCGAGGGCAGCTCGGGCTCTCTGTGGAGCATCAGCCCCCCCAGCCGTCACCAGATGCAGCAGGAGCTGCACAACGGCTCCTCCGACATCACCCTGCACTTCACCTGGACCTTCCAGAGGTACCTCCGGCACGGCCAGGGGAGGGGCCAGCCCTGCCTGCTCCCCCCGTGCCCACACTGAGCCTCTCCCGCCCGCAGGGACCTGAGCAAGGGGGGCACGGTGGAGAACGCCTACGGCAAACTCACCAGAGACCTGGAGCCCGGCGCGCCCCAGCGCCTGCAGCTGGCCCAGCTGCTGGGTGGCACCAGGGACAAGCCCGTGTGAGTGTCCCCTGGGGGGGGTGACTGGACCCCTGTGCTCAGTGGGACGGGGTAACCCCTCCCTCACCCCCTTTTCTTGCAGTGAATTGCCCAAACTCTTCCCCAAATACATCCGGGCGCCCAGCGGCCTCGAAGCCGAACCCGTCAAGCAGCTGCTGCCAAGTAGGTCCCAACGTGTTCCCCTCCCCAGAAAATCAGCACGGGGTGCCACCTCTCTGAAGACAGGGAGGACATGAGTCCCAGTGTGCCCCTCCCTAAAAAATCAGCGCTGGGAGCACACCAGTAGCACACCAATAGCCTGATGGTGCCACCCCCCTGCAGACAGTGAGGACGTGAGTCCTCACTCCCCACAAAAAAGCCATCCTTGAGAGCACGGCAGCCACTGTGCTGCGCCCTGACGCTGTCACCCTCTCCAGATGACAAGGACAGCTACCTGGACGTGGAGGTGCAGCTGAAACGGGAGCGCAGGGGCTCTGGCCAAGATGACAACTTTGTGGAGTGGTGGGTGCTGAGGCTGAAGGACGCCCCACCCCGCGAAGGCAACATCCTCCCCCTGATCATCTTCAACGACAAAGTCAGCCCGCCCAGCCTGGGCTTCCTGGCTGGCTACGGGTACGTGGAGGGTGCCAGGGTGGGGGCGGATCCGGAGGGAATTGAGGGTGGGATCCAGGGATCCAAGATGTGCCCCCACCTTGCAGGATCATGGGGCTCTACGTGTCCATCGTGCTGGTGATCGGCAAGTTCGTGCGGGGCTTCTTCAGCGAGATCTCCCACTCCATCATGTTCGAGGAGCTGCCCTGCGTGGATCGGGTCCTGAAGCTGTGCCACGACATCTTCCTGGTGCGGGAGACGGGCGAGCTGGAGCTGGAGGAGGAGCTCTACGCCAAGCTCATCTTCCTCTACCGCTCGCCCGAGACCATGATCAAGTGGACACGGGAGAAGGAATAAGGGGAAGGGGCTCCAGCCCCCCCTGACAGGGACATCACCGCCAATGCCTTAAGCAGCCCCCTCGGCTGGGGCCGCATCCCGGCCTGGGAGGCAGTGGGCTGTGGGGTTCTGGGCGCTCCCTTCGAGGGAGGATGTTTTTCTGGATGTTTTTCTTCTGTTGCTTTGAAGCCGTCCAACCTGCACAGACCACGTTGTGCCTTCCCGGGGAAGGGGACAGGAGGTGGCCACCCCCACCCACTGGGCACCCCTGGCTGCCAGGTGGGGATGGGGGGGTCAGGAGCCAGCCCGTGCCCCCTCCCTGCCAGCCCCAGCCCTGCTCCAGAACCAGGTTGAACTCAAAAGCAATAGCCCCCACCCCCAGCTCCAGGATGGGGGTCCTGGGTTGTGGCCCCCCCCACGTTTGGGGGGGGTCTGGTAGCCCCAGTTGGACTTTAGACACTTGTGACTTTGGGTTTGTTTTTTTTTTTTATTAATTCAAATGGTTTATTTATACAGATATCGAATAAAACAAACTTGAGGCCTCCCGGGCTGGCAGGCAGCTGAGGCAGGGAGTGGGGGGAACTGGGGACCTGCACCCCAGCCCCCAATAAACGGAGGGTGGGGGCTCTCCCCCCGCCCTTGCCTGTGACAGACATGGGGTATAAAAGCAGCTGCCTGGATGTTACGAGTCCTCACCAACCTCCCAGTGCCACAGCGGGATGGGGGTGTGTCCCCCGCTGTCCCCAACCCCTTCAGCTCTTGCTGGACTCCTGGTTCTCCTGGTTCTGCTCCATCTCAGCTCTGCAAGGGATGGACACTGTGGATGGACACGGCCTGAGGGGCTGAGCAGGTGGGGAGGAGACCCCCAGTCCCGGTACCTGCGGATCCTGCGCTGGCCCTCGGCGCGCATGTAGGGTGGCAGTGTGGCAAGGGGACCCTGCAAGAGCGGGGCCGTGAGCCTGGGGACCCCCAATCGCCCCCAGAACCACCCCCCTGCACCCCAAAACCTCACCAGCTCCTTGAAGGTGAGGCGGCAGCTGTAGCACAGCAGGGGGATGTAGGCAGCTTTGCTCTCAGCCCTGGGGACAGGGACAGGGACACTCAGCGCTGCCACTGTGGTGGCCTGGGAGCGGGTGTGGAATCCTGGAGTCCCCCCTGCCCACGTGCTCACCCTGCTCCCGGCTGCTCCAAGATCAGCGTGGGCTCCAGAGCCAGCTCCTCTTCT
>VZRS01015917.1:0-29463 GCA_013398055.1 Ifrita kowaldi
TAGAACTTAGCAAAAAATGAAGAATATGTTTTCATCAAAAGCACTGCAAAAACCTGTGTTAACTTCAGTCTAATAAGTAAGAATAGACTATGTAACTTCACACCCTGGGTTTTTTTGCATTATTTCATCACATAAATTTCCAATACATTCCAATAATTTAATGTCTTTCTCTCCATTCAAAAAAAAAGCCTTCCCTAAATCCTCCCTAAAGAGATTTATCAAGAGTCTTAGTGCATCCTTACATGTCAGAAAGAAATTGTACTAAAGTGTTAAAATACCACTCTCATATGTTGGTACCCTCTTCGTGTACTTGCCAACGAACCAGGATGCTGTGCTTATCTCCTTGAGTGCTTACTTCTGTTTTCAAGCTTTTCTTCCTCTGGTTTGAAGCTGGCATAGTTACCATTCTAACATTTTGAAACTTAACTCCCTGGATGTTTTGGATAAAACTTTGAGTTTCTTCTCATTTTCTTTTCTTGACATTTCCAGTGAAGGAACAGACCTGTTTATAAAGCACTCTTTCTGGTCTCAGATAGTTCTAGCAAACCTGGCAAGTCTAGAATTCTAACTGTAATGCCTACCAATTATTTTTAAAATCATGAGAAACAAAAAGCGGAATAGATTTTTTGGGTTTTATTTCCTTGCCTCATTCAGTTCATTTGAGACCACTGGTGCATATATGCAGCTCTTGTTAGCATTATAATGGTGGCCAGGAGTATTCATCACCTAAAGAAGAAATAACTTTCTGTGGAGCTCTCTGGCTTGAAAATCCTTTTGTTTTACACTTTGCTACGAGCAAGTACACATCTCAGTACGTGCTGTAAGAACTACCTCTCTACCTTTAAGCCTGTTATTTGTCTAAAATGTAGGAGAAAAAGAAAGAAATTTTCACAAAGGTGAATGCTTAGAGAAAGAATGTGAATCGATAGAAGAGCTAGAGCTGGTTGTGACAGCACGTTTTCCTAACATTTGGGAGAATGGTTGCGTGTGTGTGAATGAACTTTGGATAACAGGTTTCAGACAAGTAATGACTGCCTGACTGCACGGCAATCAAAAGAACATGTTAGAGGCAGTGTGGTTTTGCCCTGGCTTTTGCCCTGATCTTTGGGTAACTCTTAGCACAGCACTATCTGCAGTGACAAATAGCATCTAGCTAATTCACAAGTGCAAAATTCGTGCGGTACAAGGTAACATGATATTGTACCTGCCAATTATGCAGCAAGATATGCACACTTTCAGTATGCCTCCAGGTTTTTTAATGTAATATTTCCACCGTAGCAAACATAGGTAAATTGAAAAAGTGATAGTGAAAATATTCATTTTCATCAATTTCCACTTCACTATTGGCATATCAGTATTTCCAATATTATAAATAACACAGAACTGGTCCTGTTTATGATTGTGTTAACCATTCAATGTACATGTATTTGAACAAACACTTACCTATGACATTTTGTGGTATAGCAGGGAGCTCTCATTATTTTGCATTAGCAATTCGAGTAATACATAACTATAAACTTTTGAGATAATAAGAAAAAAAATTACCACTTCAAAATAAATTCAAATTACAAATATTTGAATTATATTTGGCTTAATTTATATAATGTTTGGAGGTCACTCACACATGAAAGAATGTACTCAGTTATGTGCAAGTGTACACAATGAATCAATATGCAATGAAAAAAGTATTGTTTGAGTTCAAAATAAAACTAGCCATCAGAAGAATAAACGTTTTGGACCTGTGAATTTGGGGGATGGTCAGTTAGGTTAAATAATGCTCAATTAAACTTTACAGTGAATAATTCCTGAGATCAAGTTGGAGATGTGTCAGTTTTAGACTGACATTTGTCTCAATAAATATTAGTCAATAATGGTAAATATTGAGCAGAGTAAAATAAGTCCAACATTTTATTCATTTTTTAAAAATCTGTGGAAACAGAAAGTTTGATTTGCGTTTCAAATGTTCCATTTGCTCCACGATTGACAAAGAATGGATATTGGAACAGGGACATAATTTCTTTTACCCATTTATGAAAATTCTTTGGGGTTTAGAAACCAATTCTTTAAAGTAAAACCCAAAAATTTTCTTATGGATAATTCTGAATGAAGATGTGTTATATGACATACCCAGTTTCATAGATCAATATTTGTTTGCTGTGCTTCAAAGAGAGTAATTGCTTTTTGAGAGTTTATTTTGTGATACACCACTCTGACCAGATGTACTGGTTTCTTTTTCTTTTCTTTTCTTTATCTTCCTTACATCATGTGTTTATTATGGCTGAAGGTTTGCACCGTACTTTTCCCAAAGTCTCATGTGGAAAGTAAAGTCATATATTAATCTTCATGCATATAAAGATTTAGAATCCATGACCTTTTTTCTTTTTCCTTTGATTGGAGGATTAGGATGCATTTTTTGTTGAATATAATTTTCTTCTTGATGGCAATTTCATAAACTTATTATGAAACATTTGAATAGAACATTGCTCTCCAATCTGCTTGGCATTATATGTGAATTAAGTGGAGGCTTAACTTTGCTGTTATCCGATATATTAAATACACACTGAATGTTACAAAACCAAGGCTAAAGTTTGTGATAGTTCAAGTGATTTATCAATCCAGTTTGAGACACATTGACTAGTAATGTTTTTTCAGCATGCACGATTTGAACTGTATTAAAGCTGTTATTTATTAGTGGATTATTCTTGCTTTTAGTGGAGAAATTCACAGTCATATAGGTGTAATACTAACAGTAAAGACACAAGGGTACTAATAATGTTTAACTTGCATATAGCAGGTCTCATTGATGTTTCCAAGCATTCAACATATCATTGTCTCCAAGAAAATTACTTGTAAAAGTCCAGTGACCTCACAGTGAGTTAAAAATCCTCAGGAAGAGTGCCAAGATAATCACGGTCTCAGTTGGGATTACAGGGCAGATCTCCTTCAATCTAGTATTTTCTCTACAGAAAAAAATATTGTAAGATTATGAAGTTTCCTCCTAATGTCTGTACCTGGTGTACAGGATAGAATGGAGAAAGAAGTAAAGGTTTATTTAACATGTGTGGAAAAATAGATCAGAGAATCATAGAATATTCTGAGTTGGAAGGGACTGACAAGGATCACTGAGGGGATCAAATCCACAATCTTGGTGTTGTTAGCTCTGTGCTCTGATGTTGACTGTAGCAATTTAAAACATATAAAAGAGCACTTGATTTTCTGTTTGTTTTCCTTAGGAAACATAGTTGCAACCTAGAAATATTTTTACATTAACCTCCATTTTCCATCACTTTAAATCATTACTTGGAGAAATTATTAGCGGAGGAAATGTTGTTGGATACTGTCTGGCACCCTCTGCTGTACATAAATATTCCAAGCATAAATATTGTATTACTGCTGATGCTCTGCTATAATTACAGTACAAAGAGGGAAAATGTAAAAATAAAATACTATATCACAAAGTAAATTAACAGGGCGATCTTTATCTGACAGTATGTACATGTGTGTCGAGTAAGTATTCCTTAATATCACCCCTTTCACTTAGGGTGTTTTTTTATATTCCTTTCCAATAAAGAAAAGTATGGAACTATTTCTCAATTTGAAAAACTTATCATTCTGATGCTCTGTTTGGACCTTTATGATGTAGCTGTCAGTTTGCTCCCTTAGTTTCCAAATAGTTTCAAAATGATATGATGTGCAGAGTTTTACATGCCTTCCTAGTATACTCTCAGAAGAAACGTATTTAATGGGAGCAAGCCATGTAAAGACACTAAACACACATGCTAGTCCAACTACTTTTTTTTGGAAGGAAACTCAAATGGTGTTATTTATAACATGATCATAGTACAATGTGATAAACTGTAGGCATCTGATTAATATAGCATTTCAAGGAATGACATATACATATTGGAACATCCCAGTATATTTTCAAAGGGTTGGATGTAGCCAGTAGGTGCATTTTCTACTGAAAGAAGCCTGTAGATATATGCCACTATCAGAGTCCAATACTCTCTGGCCACCT
This sequence comes from Ifrita kowaldi, assembly GCA_013398055.1. Taxonomy (NCBI): domain Eukaryota; kingdom Metazoa; phylum Chordata; class Aves; order Passeriformes; family Cinclosomatidae; genus Ifrita; species Ifrita kowaldi. The sequence goes on from VZRS01015917.1 coordinate 4,019, forward strand.
TATTTTAGAGATTTTTTTGTGTGGAAGTTGCATTATTTCATATCATATTTACTAATCTGAAGACAGATGATTTTACAAGAGATTTCTAATTTAGCAAAATACACTGGAAACACAATACAATACAAATATATATGTTAGTTACACTTCAAAAAATATAGCAATTGCAAGACACAATTCACTCATAAGACCAATATGATTCCCATTACAGGTCTCTCTAACATGTTCTCTTCCACAATGCTGGAATCCCCAACAGCCAAGAAGGAATGTCTGGGTTGAAGCCAGCTCAAGCCCATTGCTGTCTTCAAAATTGTATTGTTAATTGTTTTCATTCCCATGTCAAGGATGTTAAAAAGATCCCAAGTAGGCATTCATAGGTTTTAAGAAGATTTCAACAAAATTTAGGTGAGATTCACCAGTATGGAGCAATACAATTAGCAAACTTTCAAAATTCTTGCAAATCTGAAAGCCTGTGAGTTGTATGGCTCAGCCTAAGAGAGGAAAGAGTATAGATGCCCTGAGATCCCTGCTTCCACCAGAATTTTTGAGAGCGCCAGGATTTTGGTCTGTGACAGGTGAGGCTCTATAACAGAGGCAGAACAGGGAGTCAAAAATTACTGTTACAATGTGTTCTAGAAAGCTTGAAATTTGTGTATTGTTTGTTGTTTTCTCCTACTCCTTGTGGTGTCAAATGAGTGGTGAGTGTTCAGGAAGCACAGATTATCTTAATTTTTTTTTCTCTATACTGGATATATCAATTGAAAGAGAGATTGGATTGTGAATTTAAAAAAAAAATTATTATTTAAAGTAAGTATGACAAAAAAGCTAGATTTTTCTGAATTTCATGGAGTGACACCAAGCCATTTACTTTGTCTTAAATGAGAAATGAATGCTAGCAGTGTGTTCTCAGGAGGAGTCTTCATTGTGATCCCTTTTGGTCTGTCATGTCCCAGATTTCTTAACTTCACAAAGCTTATTAATACTTCAAAGTTCATTCCTTGGGCTGCTAGGGAGGAGGTTGTCTGATGAGGTAGAATTGTGTTACTGTATTACCTACTTTTTGAAAGTAGTTAGTTACATGTGAAGACTACTTTTTTATTGTTGCTGTCTTTTATTTTGTTTCTAAATATCTAATGTCTGCACTATACTGTGGCATGCAATAGGTGTTCTGAAGAAAACATACCGAATGTATGTATAACAATAGTTATTTTTTTCATGTCATTATGGAGTACCAGCAGCAACATGCAATGATGTGAGGTAGGGTTTGCATCTTAGTGCAGTTCTTAATCCCCTAAGAGTAATGAAGGATGAAAAAAACCCCAAATTATGCATACTTTTTTATTTTACAAATAATTCCTCATCTTATATATGAATAAAAAACTAAAGGCTTAGATAAATAGAAAGCGTGTCTCTGTCCTCGTCAGTATGTTGCAAATAGTAAGTGTTGGCCTATAGTGACACAAACAGAATTTTTATCTCTGTCAAGGACTATTCCATGAAGTTTAAAAAGAAAACTTAATCCTAAATACTTTTCTTGTTCAGATTTTTCAAATGCTGTACTGAAATATCTTCATTTAGAAATACACTAAAGGAATGTCTCTACATCTTACTTAGGTAAGAATGTAGTTCTGGAATTAGTATATGCTACTGTAACATGAATCAAGATGTTACTCTTGTTGACAAAGATAAAACTAGTAAACTGAGATTTGGACTGTATGGTCTTTAAAAGTCCCTTCCAACTCAAACTGTTCTATGATTCTGTGATAATTTTTGTAGATACACATTCGGAAGTGTTGTCAGAAAGCTAAATATCAGAAAGCTGTATAAACTATTAATGCTCTTTACCATATAAAACAACTGCCAGCTGCAGGCTCTGGCCATAGATTAAGAACCTTTGGACTACTGCCAAGTTAAGAAGAGAAAATTTTGTGTGCATCATTGATTCTTGGTCAGTTAAAAGTAGAGTATTTGCATGGAACCAAAGTTATGCTGTCTCTAAAGAAAATACACTGAGCAGAGCAAAATTCAAGTTGTATAACCCCTGTTGGTCTAGAACATGCACACCCATGGAAAAGTGAGTCTTTGATACAACTTCTGAATAAAGAAAGTGCGTTACTACTGAAAGAATATTTCCATGACTTGGCACTTGGATCCTCCTATTGTTATGAAATAGGAAGGACATCTAAAAACTGTGCTTATTTTAAGAAGTAGCTCTCTTCATCTTACACAGAGTTTTAATTACAAATCCTCACATCTTATGAGAGTATGTACCAAGAAAATTATTACATTTTAGCATGCAAAGTGCTCAACTAAAGAAATAGATTTTTTTTAATGTATGTAGGTCTATTCCTCTTGAAATGTATTTGAAATTACAATGTATTAAAGCTCCTGATGATCTAGTATGATCTTCTTATTTTTATTATTTAAATAGCATGGTTTAAATAAATTTCTAAATTTAAGATTTAATTTGATTTTATTGTTTAAAAATTATTTATAGGCTCCTTTCTTTCTGCATTGTTTCATATTGTGACAAAATACAGGTGAATGGAAACACTTATCAAAGACTGATTTAGTTACATGACTGCCATAGCTCAATGGGTATTTCTTCAATAGGTTATTAGTTTGTAAAAAAGATATGAGAGGAAAAAAAAAAGAAAAGAAAAAAATGGCACAGTTTTCATTGAGAGTTGACCAAAACTGCTACTGTGGATCCTGTTTGCAGAGAAAGTGCAGCTCCGCTAAGAGGTCCACATCCTTCTGAACTCAGGTTCTCTATTGATATTCTGAAGAAAAGGTAAATGTCACCTATACAGGGGAGCCTAGCTGTACCTGTTGATATCTAATCCCATCTCTCTATATGTTCTATGGAACAGCAGAAATATGAGGAAACTAGCTGTGACTCAGAATAAAGAAATAAATGTTACCATAAGAACTATTTGAAGAGCTGAATAGAAAGAATATGAAGGAGGTAGAGGACAAATCCACCACATTCCTTTCAAAAATGGAGAGAAAAAAAGCTTGCATTACTGATTTAGCAAACCTTGACATTGACCCCAAAGTGCTTCTCTAGCAGCAAAAGTTTAAATACCTAGAGACAAGTAAATTTTAGAGATAACTAAAATTTTTTGTGAATACAATTCAGTGTGCTCTGTAGCTGCAGTAAGACTTGAACGCATTTAAAATGTTTTTTCAATATTGTAGGACACAGGGCCCCAGTACATGCACTTGGATACATTTCCAAGGCATATGTTTATAATTAGTTTGTGCTGCCTCAGCAGTTATGCTCACAGGACCAGCACTGGTACTGTTCATTACCAGTTTTGGTCAGGTGAGTTTCCTAATTTAAGCTTCACGCTTTTTTGGAAGGCCTAGAAGAGATCTCTGAGTATGAGTCATGCGAGAGTTATTTTGAAATAATTTTGTTGTGCTGGTGACATGGCCACCATCTTTCCTAAGCTTTTATCATTACTTTGCCATTGATGTAGCAGGCAAGAGACGAAGATTTGTTTCCAGAAGAGATAACACAGTGGGACAAGACACCATGAGCTTCCTGGGCCAAACTCACTGAGGTGCTTGTCAGCAGTGATAACAGAAAAGCTGTGTAGGAATTAGGTCTTTAGAAAGAAGACCAACCATATCAGTTCGACAGAAAAATTTCATTTCCTCTAATTTAAAAAAATTCTTTAATTAAAATACAGCAAATTAAAAAAAACAGATAACCTAGTAAGGACTTGATTAAAGAAAAACCAAACCCGCTAAAATTTGGAGTTCACTTTCTGCCAAATGAAAAAGCAACCAGCTGGCCAGCAAGTAATGATCATCTGTTGCATGTATTATTTTTTTTCTAGTGTTTTCAGCTAGTCATGCTGACTCCATGATACTTGTACAGATTGAAAAAGACTGTCTGTGTGTGAGTGGACTCGTATCTAAACACATAGTGAGAGGTAAGAAATTAAGGGGGAGAAATTATGGTAGGCTGAATGTAAAGAGAAGCAAGTCTCAGTACGTCCTGGTGTACTTATCATAGAAACGTGGGGTGGTTGATAGATAACGTGGGAAAACATTTTTCAAGGTGCACATAATAGTGGTCTTGAGGCTTTTAACAAAAGAAACTGGCCTTATACAAAATCTACTACAATTATGAACAAATGAAACCACAGACACATGGCTTGGCTTTTCATTTTTATTTTTCCTTTTTTAACTATTTTCAGGAATAATAATCTTGAATGCTTTTGTTATCTAAAATTGCTTTCTCTGAAAAAATTAGTACGACTTAGAAGGCGTACTCATATGACTGAGAGTTAAGTATAGGGCAGAAAAATGCAAAAAAAATTAAAAGGATAACATCTTTTTAGGAAATTATTGAGTACATCTCCCTATGTGGTTGTACCAATTTATATTTTCCTTATATGAAAAACTCATTTGGAAAAACACCAGTGAAGTTGGATTACTTCAAAAAGAAAATGGTCCTCAATGGAAAGGTAATCCTTGTTTTCAATTTTAAAAATAGATGCAAAATTTAAGGAAATTACAAAGTTGATTATTTCATTACAATTAATTAGAACTTTCCAGAAACTTGCTGTAGAGTTTTGTACTTAAGAATCATACTAAGTCTATGTAGCTGGATGCCAATGTTTATTTCTCTTCAACAAGAATCATACTGCAATCATTCCAGGAGCTCTAGCAAAGACTTTAAGAACTTCCTGCTCATTTACTGCTTGAAAATAACTTCTAAAATAAATTTTAACCATTAAATGTCAGAATCTTGTTTTGATCCTGTCTATATGACAATGAAAATATATAGTCCATGGTAACTGAAAAATATGAGTTTTCAGACCGACTTATCTGTTAAATTATTTTTCCCGAGGCAAAGCCAACAGCTAAAACTTTTCCATACTGTTGGCGGTTGGGACTGGAGAACAAATCTGTCAAGCCTGTACAGCTTTCAAAAATGAGCAGGCCAATTATGATTGAGTTCTTTCTATAATTCATATGTTTGTTGGCTTTTTTTACTTTATTCAATATACAAAGGATAAGTTTGGAGGACTAATACACTCCAGTTTTAATGTATAGCTTAATACATACTTATAAACTCGTTATTTAATAGCTATTCCTTTTATTTGTTGAACACTTGATTTATTTTAATAATAATACACTACATACTAAAATGATGCTCACATAGAATTAAGTTTGAACTATACCCAGAACCATTAAGACAGCAAAACTAATGTGGATCAATTGGCGGACTGGAAACTTTCTGCTATTCTGCTTCCTGTGCAAAGGTCTATTCTGTGGAATGCTCACAAATATTCCAGGATAATTTGTTTATTATGTGATTTATTGAAATTCTCTTGGACTTTATCTAAGAAGACAATTATAACATATGAATATTTTATTCATCAGTCCCACAGAAAAGGCAGCAGAGCTTTGGTAGAGTGAGATTACATTGTCACCTAACTCATAACTCTCCAAAGAGTAACGATATCAACAAAACCCACATGAAGATCCTTGACTTTAATAAGGTGTTGATATAAAAAGCTTTCTAAAGTTTTATTGATCATAACAAAATCCTTCTCTAATTCCTGGTTCTGCAAAATGCCAGTCACATAAGAATCAAATTTTCTCATAAAGTTATAGATAAAATTTCGCCATTTACATTCATATTTCTTTGTCTTTATTTCACCCTGCCCTTCCTTTGAATACTTTCATATCTTCTAATATGCAAAGTTGACTTGTGTGACCATTAACACTGTTTGACCATTAACACCGAGTTTTTAAACAACTATTTTCTGCAGATTTTTTTAATATTTCCATGTTTAATAGGCATTTTGTGACATTTTTGAAAGAAAATTACTGTAACTGGTGTGAACCTAGATATTGTTTAAAACCTTGCAAGGTGAGAGTAATGCCATTTTCTTCTATTAGTGGAATTACTAGCATTTTATTTACTAAGGTGTCAGTGTCAACTTCCTACATGTCTAAGAATTTCAGGTATTGCAAGGCTAGAAACACTGTCCTGAAATCTAATTTCATTTCTCTTTCACCATTACCTTTCTTTATTAGCCTTCTCTGTGAGCTGTGCTTTCTCCCAGTTCATCTATATCCCTCAGTGTTCCTGCAGTGGGAAAAGTCACAAAGATTAGAACATTTAATCATTTGTGGGCTGCACTCCACGTAGAAGACTGTAATAATTTCCTAATCCAGACAAGTTTTTCCTCCCATCTCCATGACCGAGAGTGGATACTCATAGACCTGAGGGATGTAAAATGGAATGCAATGTATAAAACATCATGCTACCATTTAAGTCCAAATACAGACAGTTTTTGCAACAGCTTTTTTCATGACTCATAATTAGTTTCTACAAGGAATTTTAAAGAGATGGGTGGTTAAAAAAATTCCAAATATCAGATCTTCAACGGAATGACATTGATAGGAGGTTCTTCTGTGATTGCGCTTTGGTGTGACCTTTAGGAAACTGGAAGAGAATGTCTTGCAAGACTTCCACAGAAGTCCCCTCCCATCTGTAAAAAAAAAAAAAGTTAGAGATGCAACAGGCATGGTAAATGTTTTCTTGATCTTTAACATTGTTTTGCCTTTATAGCACCTGTGTTAGTAATAATGAACATTCTGAAGCAAGAATAATTTCCTTTTGAATTGGCTTTAGTATCCAGAGAAATGTATCAGGAAGAAAGAAGGCAGTAGGTTAAATTTATGGGCTTAAAATGGATTCTACAAAAGAAAAACACTGTCATAATTTTTACTTCTAGAAAGAAGAAAGATTTCATAAGGCGAGGGAGAAAAAAAATTGAACAATTTTTGTCACAATTTCTAGGATTCTGTCCACGTCTATGCTGTTTGGGATAGGATATTGGGAAAATTCTGTATATTATTTTCTTTGTCACATTGCAGTTTTGAGGACAGTTGAAGTATCCTACATTTGAAGTAAAAGAGTATAATATATTAACAATAAAAGCTAGAGGGAGAGAAAGATCTGAACAAAAAGAGAAAAGAAAGTGTCTCAGGGTTGATTTATTCTAATAAGCTGCAACCTTTGTTAGAAAATATATAGATTTTTAGCAGCAATTTTATTTAATTAAATGCTACAGTCAATACAGCAAAGACCACTTCACAAGAATATAGATGACATTTTTAACTCTCCCCTAAAAGTTCCTCAGTTCTGTGCAATTAATTGTGTGAAGTCCTCAGATCCATATGATGTACTATCTTAAGAGCTTTGCAGACAGGATATATTTTGAAAATACAGTTTAGCACTTCCCTGAAAAGCACACACAAACAATCTGTTTCATTTTAAAGATTTTTTTTTTTTAAATAGAAACTGTTTTCTTTTTATAAATCTCTGAATGACTGTTCTTTGGCTGCTGTTCTTATGAGAAACACTGAAAAAAGATAATACTTTGTATGTCCTTAAAAGTAATTGATATTTAAGTGACACTAGAAATTAATTCTATAAATTTCAATAAAAATTGAAATAAAAGTGATGTCTGACTTACCTAAGGAGTCATAATTATTTCTGTATTTTGTATATTACTATGAAAATTACTGCTTTGAAAAAAATCTTTTCAAAAGTCTATAACAGAAGATATATTATTTAAGTTCTTAAATTGATCCTAATGTAATAAGCTGCTACTAATTTCATTATTTCAATGCTACTTAAATAATCATGCCATTCTGTAGCCAAATAGTGACTTGAGTATTTCAGAGAACAGCACAAAGAGTTATTTAAATTCCTTTAGCCTGGAATTAGTGTTTGTAGAAACTCAGTACATGAGCTATAAATTATATGCCTGTTTTATATTGTATTGAAACAGGTATTGAGAAAAAGTCTTTCTGCATTTATTTTGCACAATGCTTTATGTGAACATAATTCGGGGCTTTGTAGCTTGGCTCAACCCAGTGACCTGTGAAGTTTCACTGTGGGTACAATAAGTATTTCTAAAGAAGATGGAATGAACTTTTCTGAAAATACCTTCTTTGCTCATGGGAGAACTTTTGCCCCTGCCCTCCATAATTGAATTTTGATATGAAACATAGATCTGATGAAACTAAATATTCTCTGCAGTCAGCATCCCTTATTTGAAAATTTATCCTTTGAAGAGGCAAGTCAAAGGCTTGCTTAACAAACTGGAATCATATTCAATTCAATTCTAATTTCCTTGCAAATCTTATGGGATGAAGAAAGTAAAGGTGTTTGGAAAATATTGAAACTAGAAAATAAGAAGGGAAAAGGATTAAAACAGACAGGAATTCTGAGTCACCTCTATCATAAAAAATGCTTAAAGAAGCATTTTTCTCTTACGACTTTATAAGCTCTGAGATGTGTTTCCAGTTTTGTTGACTAGATGTGATTATTCAGGTATGATTTAATGTAGAACAGTCCTAAATGCTCTGCTCTGTTCATTAATTTTTCTCAGAGGAATGTACAATCTTTTTAATTTATCCATGGCTGGCATCCACTGTTCTGGAGAGGACTGTATGTTTTTTTCCATTTCCTTTCTTTTACTGATGTAGCATCTAAACCAGAGGCCGCCCAAACACACTTTTATTGCATACCATGAAGTGACTCCATGTATTATAAACGAGTTATCTAAAAAAAAATAAAAGACATATGGTTAGCAATAATTTGCAGTTTAAATTTAAAAGGAACCATGCATTTTTTTGCATTGGTGTGCTCAATGTTTATATTTTCAAAGTCATTAGAAAAGGAATCACAGACCCAAGGAAACTTGATCATCTGTAAAAGGTAACATCCTGAAAGTATTATGCTAAAGGACACATTTCCAGTATATCTACACTAATAAATTATGTCAAGCAAAAAAAAAAAAATCCATATCTCTTTGTGTTCTTAACAATATTGTCCAGTTTCTATGGGTGTTAATGTCAATTAGCTGGAGACACATGCTTATTTCAGTCAGCTGACAAGATTGAAAAAACTACAAAGAGAAATTTGCTTGAGAATATCAGAGTAGACATGATTTTAGATATTACAGTCCTTTACAATGAAAATTATTTTTTACTTTGCCTTAATGTCTGTTTAAATAATTGTCTAAATCAGAAGTGGCTTATATTCTTGCTTTGTCTCCTCAGCTAGTGCAATTTCAGTGTATTATTTAGCAAAGACTTACCTATGCATATTTGGAAAGTCTTTATATATGTGTATATATATACACACACACACATATGACATGAATAATAGATTCAAGAAGATTTTAATCCTTGCTGAAAGCTCAAACTAGAAAAAGATAAAGAAAGATAAAAAAAAAAAAAAGAGGAAGAAAAACCAAAGCCGGAAACTTCATGTTGGATTTAATACTTAATTCTGTTACCTTGTTTTTTAATCCTGAAAAAATGCTAAACATTGAAGTCAGTAGAAGCAGAGCATGTGTTTAGCAGAACTAGGCTTGACTTTTACAAACACAGACTGAAAACAAGAGGGTTGACTCAGCCAAGATATCTATTTTTCAAATAACCTTCATACCAAGCAGGAATGGTTCTGTCAACATATTTTGGTACATGATGAATCTTTCTTCCCCCTTCCTATCAGCAGAATCAGCTTGTCGTGCTACAGAGTCATATAAATGTGTGATGCTAGAGTTGCTTGTGTGATGGCAAGGAAATTCAGTAACCTAGAAGTTAGCTCATTAGGATAATAAGAATGGAACAGTTAGGAAAGCATTAATGATATATTTTGGCTATCAACATGCATTAATTCTACATGTTATACTAGTCAAAAATCTGTTTGTGTAAAGTTATTGAAATATAGTATATTGAAAATTCCTCGGCTCTTGGGCTTTCTCCACCGGCACTAATGAGGTAAACACTGTGTGAAATGTGGCATGTGGATGAGATGTGTTCTGAGCTTTTATTGTGAATCAGTTGTAAAATATGCTGGATCTCTGCCACAGGAAAAAATGTAATTTAACTTATGCCTATAAACCTATTCTGAGTGAATGAGGTGTTTAAATTGTAAAAATCACTATCAGGGAACTATCAATCAGCATGCTTTGGGCAAAAGAGATAACACCAAATATAGTTAGCTCGACAATTCTTGCTTTTAAAAATAAAATCAGTCCTGACCAGAATTTTAAGAAGTATGATGTTTTTTGTTTGTATGTTTGTCTAAAGCAATATATTCTGGTTTTAGGATGGTGATTTCAGAGCTTACACAAAACTACAGAATTAATCTGCTGGCATTTACAAGTCATGGGGCACAACGTCTTATGCTAGTGAAGGAAAGACAACAAGTTTCCTAAACAGTCAAATTGGGAAGAAAGGGCCCAAAAATAGTAATTTGTAATGAATCAATGGAGCTCTACATATCAGAATACTACTCAGAAATCCAAGGTAACTCCACAGCTATCTAGCTATCTAGCCTACTGCCACATACTGAAGGACAAACTTTTGACTCAAAGAGTAACATCTCTGTTCAATCAGGGTACAGGCTCCTGCAGTCCAGAATCTAGCCTTTGTCAAATGTGCAGTCATTAGAGCACTAAGCTGGGAAAGATCTGGTTCCAAGGCTCAATTAAAAAGGAGTCAAACACACCTCACTGACTTGCCAGGTGTAGTTGTGTATTCTGCTCTATGAAACTATTGAACAAGCTGAACAGGGTCAGCTTCTCCTTTTCCTACAGATTCCTGGCAGGAAACTGGAATTCATTGCTGCCTCTGATGAAAGTGCTTATGTGACACTGAGCACATCTGAAATATTCACAAAGCATACCCTTTCCCTTCCCTATGATGCAAAAATGAAAGCAGTGCTATGAACAGAGGAAGAACTAAGTATTTTAAAAATTACCTCCTGGGTGTCTCCCATTAGGACCATGATTCTATTTGAGAAACAACCTCAATACATCTGTGCTTTGATCTGAGTGTGGGATAATTTTAGATAGCTGTCTCACAAACCAATGGCAAGTTTGAGAACTATTTGATTCTTTGACAATGAGCATCATAAAAACCCATGAAAAGCAATTCCATCTTTATAACAAATTAAATGAAAAAAAAATAAAGTACCTGTCATTATGGTAGGACAATATCTCAGACAAAAAGAAACAAAATTGTGACATATTTGTTCACAGAATTAATGTCACTCTATGCAATGCATGAAACGGTAAAATGTATGTCACTGTCAAATTAAGTACTAGACTCTTATGGATATTTACAGTCATCTGTGTCCACGCTAATCTTTGTTATTTGAATTCTAGACTCCAGAGCTTTATAACCCTTTAATATTTTTGATAAGTACACATAATATTTTGAGCTCATGTACAGTTACCCTCTTCCTTTCAATTATATATGTAGTGCTAAGCTAGGCAGTCTTAATTCTCCTCAGTCTTATTTTAGAGTCATCCTTAATAACTAAGCACTATCAGTGGTGAAATATAAAATTGTTTTCAGATTTTTGTTCTGTTGTCCTTATAGCTGTAACTCTGATGTTTTCCTGATCAGTCCATCAATCAAGGCTAAATATAGTAGGTATAAAAAATAGAACAGCAATTGGCCCACTGTTCTTTCTGTACTATAGCTGGGAGTACTTTGTTCCAGGTCCGTAAAATTTTGATATCCAAGAAAGGGTGTTCTCTATCAACTTCACTCCCTGTAAAAGACATTATTTTTGGAAATTTTTTGCTGAACATGCCCTAAGTAAGGTGTATGTAATTTTTACTGATGATTGACAAAGGAAATTCCATCTCTGAAGTAACAGCACAACTTTTTAGTCTAAAGGAAAATATTTAACTTAATACATAATCATATCCAGCAATGACAGTGTGGGAACAATCAATGATCTTCACTACAGTGCTTTCTGCAGATACTGTGCTACAAGTATCTGAACATCCAAGAAGCTATATTATTGCTTGATCAGTACAGTACCCAAAAAAGGAATAGTTTCAAACACTCAGCTATAAAAAGCTTTGAAGAATGTTCATGTTTATTTATATTGCTGTCTCTAGTTTTCTTCCCTGTTTCTTAGTTTGTGATCTTTTTGTAAAGGATACTTTGGAGAAAGTAGAGAACTTGACAGACTTGTTTTCAACACGGAGGGCTCAAAATGTCCAGTTGCATACAATGTTTGTTTAAGTCCACAAAAATTCTTTATTGAACGTAAGCAGGACAATGGACCCTGGTGCAAGGTTTCAAATTTCCCTTTGTTAACCTTTATGGAGCTCCTGGTAGTCATCTCTCCGGGCTGTTGAGGTCTTTCCAAACAGCACCATAACCATGTGGTGTATCAACCCTAGCAGCTTTGTATCATCTGAAAATTTTCTGAGGATGCACTTTGTCCCATGTACTTCATTAATAACTTTTTTTTGATACCTTCAGTACTTTCATCTCTCAGACAGGCAGAAGATTAGAACTGCAGAGTCATTCAAAAATAGTTGCTGAAGTGGCTTTTTCAGTTCAATGACTTGAAAGGGAAGATTTCCTGCAGCCTCATTTCTGCTAGAAAAATCTGTGATGTTTTATCAGTGTAGAACGCTTTTAATGTTGTCTACAAATACTCTGTCTAGCAGACAGTATTGTCCTCTTTTCTAACCATTGCAGGGAAAAATAAATATTCTCTCTACCACAGAAAAGATATTTTCTGTGTATCAGCACAATGTCCTTCAGCACAGGTGTTTCCATAACGATGATATATTATAAAAATTCATGGTGTTCAATGGCTCTCACACTTGTATTTCCACCTCATCTGTCACATGTCAGTGTAACTCCACCCTACGCTCCCAATAATCTTGAAATTATGTTGATAATGCAAAACAATAATCAATTATAACTTAATTTTCATCACTAAATTTAACTTCATATTATAAGGAAATAGATTTATTTATTAGGTGTCTAGAAAACAGGAAGTGTTTTTATCATTACATGGATACTTCAGTGAAATTCCTTCAATGAGACTTAGGAAAGTACAGCAGAGTCTTCTCTAAACAACCAGCATCTACAGTCATGTAGGGGACTTTCAAATTATTTTGAGGTAGTCAGAGGCACCCTGATAATGTAGACAAGTCAAATGACTCAATATCTCTTGCAACTTGCAAGATCAATTACCAAATTAATTTAACTCCTAGCAACTTAATGCATCTTTTAAAACAGAAATTTTTATTTTGTATGGGTTTCAATTAATATACATTTAATATGTCTGGAATTAAGGTTTAAAAGACATGAAGTCCAGCTTTTAATATGGGCTTTTGAACATCAGCTAAAATTATGTCAGTGAATAATAATTTCATGATCACCATTTCAAAGAGAGGCAATACTTGTCAACACTTAGGATGTGCCAGAAAAATTTCTTCTTTTCTTTATGTCTGCAAAATTATTGGTTCATAAAATTACAAGATTTCATAATTGAGTATTAGCAGAGTATTTTATAAAAATATGTCAATGCCTATTATTTAGCAATATCATTTTGCAATAGCAATATGGAAGCAGAGCTTAAGTGGTAAATAGCGTTTTAAGGCATTTTAAGTCCAAATTTTTCAAGTTAAGCTCCTACTCTGGATATTGCATCAGAAGGATATTTTGTAGCATATAAAGTTAGCTATTCTAATATTTTGCTTTAAGAACTTTTTAAAAGAAATTTTGGTATGTGATTTTAAAAAAGTTTTGTTTTATTAAAAGAAAAAAAAGAAAAAAGAAAGAAAAAGAAAGGATTTGTTAATTTAAGCTAGATCACTTCAGGGACCTCCTGATTAACACTGGAGTGAATGAGGTGGTCTCATAGTAAGAAAAGAAAACAGAAAACCTGTCAAACAATTATGCAGAGTTTTTTCAGTAAGATTGATACTGACATGTATAGATATTAAAAATAGAGGTAAATGCATGTGTTTGGTATGATGCATAGTAGTTAGGAAGTTGTACTGCAAGACTAGGACTGAGATATAACAGTCTATAAAAGTTATTTGCTCCAAGACCAGTCCAGTACCAGTCCAAAGTCTGCACAAATTAAAATAATTAAAAAAAAAAGAACTGGAAGAACTGAGAGGATGCAAAGCACTGTAACTTTCTAGAAAAGAAAATACTTATTGATATAACCCCTGAGCTATTTTGTATAACTGCTTGTACTGCTTGTCTTCTTGTCCCCCGCTTGCATTACTGTCCGACACTACATGTGGTGTTAAAGAAGTAAATACGTATTTCATAGGCAGTGAAAACACATACTGAGATACAGTCATCTTCCTCAGTGTGCTGATGGCAAAAAGGGTGAACTTCCTTTTGCCCTGTTAATACTGATTGTTCATTTCATTTAAACAACAAATTTCTCTTATTTCTTCAGTCTCCCCCCTATCCCCCATATTTATCATCATACAGTTTATGTAGTAAGAACGTTTACGCATTTGTTTAATTTCATGCACAATACTGGGATTTCCCAAATACGTATTTTTATTCTGATGCTTGGATTTAAATTCAGAGATTCTGTAAGATTTTTGCATCGTACTTGAAAAAGGCAGATTCCCCAAGTTATTGCTGAAATAAGAGCAAAATTACTCCGCAATTTTCTGTAGGTTTATCAGTCTAGAAAACTGGGAAGAGATGTGATAGCAGTCTTTAAAGAGAAGGCAAAAACTGTTTTTCTTCTTCATTTATAACAGGAAGAAAATGAAATTATAATTTCAAATTCCTGTAAAGAGATTCAGACTGAACAGGAAAATACTCCTAAGCACTGAACTAAATAGTCTGTCGTTGTTGTTGAAATGTTATAATTAGAATTTTCACTTATAGACTAGCTAAAAATTCCTGGTAATCATCGAGGGATTCCTAGTCTTGCTTTGAGTAGGTGGGTGCATGGTTTAAATCTCAAGCTCTCATTTAGGCAATTTTTTTGATTTCTAGTTGTCCATATTTCCCATAATTTGAGCATTTCAGTATTAGCACACAGTCATGCAATATTTTTATTCTGCTTAAATCCAAATAATTAATTCATTATTATGACACTATTTAAGGGATTTGTTTCATTTTGTGGCACCTCTGTTGTGCAGCTGCACACTGACATTTCTTTGTTCTCATATACACAAAGAGGAAACGGTCACACTTAGTCAGAATCATACTTTAGGGCAAAGGAGGAGGAAAACAAGGGGAATAAAAAAGAAATTCTTCACAAGACTACACAGACACAGTCTTCATTAAATTCTGACAACTTCAGCATTGTTCTTTTCATTTTTTCAGTCACTTTCAGAGTGGAGAGTAGATTACAAAATGAATTATAAATTCAGAGGTATCCTGGTTTGCTTCTGATTTGCTTGGTTTCAAAGCCAACAGAGAATTAGGTCCAAAATGCATGGACAAGTCTGAAAACACTGCAAGTACCTAGAAAGATGTAAAGGCGGTAGAAAATATTAAATATCCAGTGATTTCATTATATTATTAATGCTAAGCAGAAACTTTTATTGAATTTTCTCAAAATGGAGGTTATATAATGGGAAATAAGGGCAATTTCAGGTGATTTTTTAGAGAAAACAGTCTTAAATGAAGAGCTACAATTCTCATGTCACAAATGCTGTTCTCATGGAAATCACACATTCAGAACTATATCTAAAAACTGTTTTTAAAGGAATGTGATAGATAGTTCTTTTTCTTGCCTGGAGTTGGATAGTTTTGTGACTTCTATTAGTAAATCACATTTACATAAGCTTTGGTATGGGTCATGGCACAGGAAAGGGAAAGCCCTCGGAATATTTCTGTTGATGTAGTTAGTTAATCAGCTATTTTCTCAGAGATTCATTAACAGAAGAGGTCTTTTATTCTGTAACTTTTACTCAAAACATGAAAACTACATTTAAATACTGCAGTAAAATATTAAGAACCATAGCTGTTATAACATGGCTTGAAGTAAGTTCTTTTGCTAGAGAAGTTTCCTAGTGCTTTGTTGATTTCCATCAGTAGAGCATGACGGATGCAGGTACTAACTCTCCTGAAAAAGTTATCAATATGTTACCTTAGGAAGTTATGTGAAAAAACTGTTTCAGGACTTCCATTGCTGATATTTCTGATGCAGAAAAATATTTTCCAGAGGTGCAATTAGTAGGGATTTATGAACATGAGTTTCATGACAAAAATCAGGCAGCATATGCATGTATATGGGCATAGGAACAGAACCTGTCAATTTCGTTGCTCTTACACAAAAAAGGATTAAAAAATGTCTGTGTATAATGATTGAAATTCAAGATGTGGTGGAAATAATAGTTTTAGTAATAACTGTAATAACTTAAAATGAAGACTTCTTTCTCAGCAACTTACCTTCAGTAATCAATTCTGTGAATCATCTCCATTCATTTAAATATAAAATTTAACTACATTTGGGCTTTCTCCAGGTCAGCAGTAGCAGATGAACTCCCTTCTTCTTAAGCTGCCCCATTTAAATCTGGAACAGATGTCTGCCTATGCATCTTTATTATAAAACAAGTCAAAGAGAGTAACTGTGTAAAACTATAAGCTTTCCTTGGAATGATAAAATAGTGCATAATAGATTTAATGTGCCTTATAATATAATGGACTTATTAGAGCATATACTGGAGTCTCCAAATTATGTGAATTCTGTTAGAAGAGCAGCCTAGAAGTCTCAGTCGACATATATGCAACGGAAGCCAGATTAATTATAATTTTACCAACATGCAAACTCCATTATTTTAATCCACATATCACCAATCAAAGCAGAAAAATCAGCTGGTGTTCTGTTTTAGGACAGCAAGCAGCCTGGTGTACAAAACAGAAGCATGTTCTGTACACAAATTTCCCCTGGCAGCGTCTAGCAGCTATACTGTCTTGTGAAGAAAGGAATTCAAACATACACATGCAAATTGTTCACACAGATTTTCACTGGGAAAATTCTAGCAACATTTACACTTTTCTTGAACCTTGCCACATCACTGAGAATTTCAAGGAACAAAGGGTGATTAATTAAAAAAAGGGTATTACTGCCAATCTGACCTCCTCTAGCTTTTAAAACCAAAGGTGGCCTAGATACAGCTGTCTATTTTGTAGCAATGTTCTTAGGCATATTCAACTAGTACTAGTTATGCCTGTTTGCTTAGCGTATTACATCTATCATCACTGTATATTGAAGTTGAAATGCCCATTACACATGTATTCATGGATAGAAGTACCACTGCAGTTGTTTTATTTTCCTGTTTGATTAATCTCATCCTTCAGAGTGTTATAATACAACATAACCTATAACCTTCAAATATTTTACATTATGTATACATACACACACACACATTTAATCTACATAAACATAAATAAAAATTTAAGAGGATCTACATGTTCTAGGACATTTTTATTAGTCAGATGAATATGACTGGGAGACCTAAACCCTTTAGAATATAAACTTTTGACAGACAGTATACTTAGAAGATGGCTTTGTGAACAAGTCATTGAAAAGGAGATTAAGATTTGTATGTATTTCCAGCACAGTGGTTCCTCCAGAATAGTTGTCTGTCCATTTGCTCATCTTCTTGCAGTAATGAAAAGCAGCATGCCACATTTACAGTGAGGAATTCATTGCCTCATTGTCTCATTTGCCATGACATAAGAACGCTCACAGCAACAGTGCTACTTATAAAGCCCTCCACAACGTAACCGTCTCATGTTAACTTCTCCATAGCAGCATCCCCTTGGTATTCCAATCTGACTTTCTTTCTTTCCATACAAGGCAGTATTTCTCTAAAATAGTTATTTCCAGAGTGTAGTTCCCCTAAAATATACATATTTGAGTTTCTGTCCTTGATATGTACATAAAACGTAAGCATTTGATAGTCTCATTTATTCATACCCACCCTCTCCCTCCCATTTTACGAGTAAATTGGTCAGGAATTTTTATAAAGCACATAAAGGAGGATTATTGGAATGAAAAGTCTTCCAGGCTTTTATTTAAAAATACGGATCATCTAGCAAGCCAGCATTCCATACTCAAGATCATATACTTGTCAGGCCCTATTTTTTAAACTTAATGTCTAGAAGTAAACTAGTACAGCAAAATATTGCAATAATAATTTATTTCCCTATTCAAATAACAAAAATAACAACAGAATAACACTAAACATAAACAGTAGGCACACATTAGATTTATAAGGGAAATTATGAGAATGAATCTAGCCTTGTAATTCTTCTTTTGAAGTTCACGGCAAATGCTGTTGAGTTCAGGAAGAACAACATTAGGCATTAATCACCGCTTTAATATTAAAATTTAAAAATGTGTTATACCACATCAAAGTTCATGGAACTTATGAATATGTTTCTAGTTAAACATACATTAAAGTCTTTTGCTGACTAGGAATGGCTTCCTAAATGAAAACCTGATATAATAAATCTCACTTTTTCTCTAAACTAAGTAATTTCCTGCTGTTATCTTTTCATTGTTGTTTTTCAAGTGCATGGTGACATTTTGTCATATTCACCTATTTTAGATGAAAAGATGGTTTCATTTTTAAAATCAATATTGGCTTTTTGGACTTATCTTCGCTTGCATTAATACCTCGCTGTGCAGAATATATGAAGATGGTCACAGCAGAGATCTCTTTAATCCTCACACTAGGTTATGTCTTTGATCATCTATTAACTGAGACTATAGTATATTAACTTTCAGTTGAGTCAAGATAAAAGGTTTGTGTGAGTGGAAAGTTTCCTTCTATGCTGTTCAGCTCTCTTGGATATTAATAACAAGCAATATATGAGCTGTCTTTCCTTATAAACAATGTAGACTGGAGAGAACTAATGCTCAAACACATTTTTCTGCATAGACTTACTGTGTTTGATACATTGACAGAACTTCATATAACTTCATATCTCTTAAAAGAAGAAAGCCCTTGAAAAAGGTGAAAAAAAGAAAAAGCAAACATAGGCTTTGAAGATGTAAGTAAACCGATGTCATTATAGATTAAAGCGAAAGAGTAATAGTCCACACAGTTTTGTAAAAACTAACTTGACCGAGTGGTTTGAAAGGCTTTTTCAATTAGTTCTTTTGAATCCTATACCATCTTTGAGTCAATGAGTCAGAAGAACTTAACTAGTGCCATGCTTGGACAGACTAGAAGCCTGTTCTAGTCCCATTTCTCTAATAATGACAAGAGGCTGATATTTCAGAGAATAATTGGGGTAATTTGGCAGACAAAATTAAATGTTCTTATAATAATCTTCCAAATAGATTTGTGGTTTAATATTTGTTTCAAAAATATTATAAAAATTTTCATACCTCTGACTATTCTGGATATGCTAAGTATCCTAATGTTAAAAAAAAAAAAATGTATTTCTTTGCTTCAACAGCTTTCACTGCTGATAAAATGTGTGAATTATAAATTATGATAATTACTTTGATATTTTTCACTTTCATTATTCTTGCATTTAGAGATAGGGAGAATTTATATTATGAAACAGGATGTATGGCTGGCAGCCTAATACTTGACTGTTAGCATGCAGTGTTTTGGTACAGTGCTGTAGCAGTGCTACATATTAAGTGAAACAAGGAACTACTACTTTCCTTTTTTTTTTCTGTTAATTAAACTTGATATTTTCTCAAAGTTCTGCTGTTAGACATTTTCTGTACTTCTGTTTCCTTTTCTGTATGGGTGTAATGCTTCCTTTAACATCTTGCCATTGAGAAACTGAATGTGAATAACAAAACTTTGGAAGCAGAATGTTCAGAACGCGAAGATGGAAAAAATTTTTTTGGTCTAACATAAAATTGTTGAAAATGTGCTTCTTGTACATTTAAGAACTTGGGTTTTAGCATTAAATGCCTCTTCAGTTGTTGCTGATTTAAATTACTGTAGACAGTAATGATCATTAGGAATACTTTTTGAAAATTAGTGCCTGGACAGCACTTATATATTCCTTGGTGTTGAGCTGCATTATTTTTATTTTATTTATTTTGGTTTTAAGTATGTAATATGTTAACTTAATACCACATACTAGCTCTTTCTAGCAGAGGAAAGAGTTGAAACACTTATATGCACGTTTTTAGTGTATTTTCCATTTCTATCAAACAGATTTTGAGGTTTAGGTGTGGGGTTTTTTGCTTCAGTGTTCTGCAACAAAGAAATCTATGAAGGGAAGAGTTGCACCAGGAAGTAACAGCTATTATCTTAGTCCTGGTTTCAGTGTGTACAGTTTCATGATTTCTCTTCATTTGATGAGCAAACAAAAATAATCCAGGAAGTCAAATAGAATGTTTTATCAATGCATCTGTACTGAGAAGTAGGGTTAGTAATGCAATGGGTAAGCAGATCAAAATCAGGAGTGTGCTAGGTTGTGCAATAACAGCAGTGGATGAGAAAGGCAAAATGTAATTCTCTGAAAGTCCAAGATGCCTCACAATAACAAGGTGGAGATCAAGGACAAAAGTGTTCACACCAGGAAGAAAGCTACATTCTTGCTAGATACAGGAAAAGTATCAGATTTGTTCTCTGACCTTTTTTTCTCTTACAAAAGATGGGAAGGGGCAAGGCAAGGACCATTTTATCCAACAGAATCAGTTCAGGAAGACATTTCTTAAGTTGCTAGAGAAAGATTCCAACTTAATCTGAAAGAGAGAAGTAGAGGCTAGCTGACAGCCTGAAGAAGGTGAAGATCTTTATTGTTACATATTATCCTACTGTGCTTTTTTTAGGGTAAGAATTCTGTTACCACGAAGATTGGCTTTTTGCTAAACATATTTTGGTCTTCAAATTTGGCCTAGTGAGCAAGTTAATTCTGACCTCTCTCACAGATAACAAAATGTTCTCAACTGTGCCTATGGAGATCATTAAAAGTAGTCTAGGGGTCACTAGCAGGTGCTTTATTTAAAGAATAATGCCGTGTGCCTCCATAGACTTCACAAAGCAGCTGGAAAGCAGAAAACACAGAGGTCAGGGGAGGCACATTCATATTTTGAGGATATATGATAACTAGAAAATTTATTTTGATGGGCTGCATGTTAAAGGTCTCATATAACATCTACTAACATTTTGAGGAATGTTACAAGCTATCTGAACACTTACGTGGTTAAGATACAGACTACCTGTGCAGCTCCTTGCCTCAGTCCTTTGTCATCGCTGCTATAAAATGGGATATAGAGGGGTTTTGGCCCCAAACATACCAACTGTGCATCGCAGAGGAACTCTTCTGTGCTCCAGAAATATCTCTGCTAGTACAGCTTGCATTCCAAGACTTCTTCATGGTCATATTTGTCTTGTCTCTGTCATTCTTTCCCATAAATCTTGCTTTGGACCCTTTGGACCCTTTGGACCCTTTGGACCCTTTGGACCCTTTGGACCCTTTGGACCCTTTGGACCCTTTGGACCCTAGACTCTTAACAAACTTGTTAGCCCAAACTTTTTGATGCCGAGGAATATGGCAAATTTACATGACAGGACAGACTTTCATTAAAATAATAAAACCCAAAGGAGATAAATAGTCAAGATCAAATGCTAATCCATATATTTATGCTTGGCATCCTGGTATTTATGGTTATACTATGGCATCTTGTGAAACAGTTACCTTATGGACTTACAGTAAAGCAGAGGAAGTATTCTATTAGCACAAAAGATTTTGCTAAGTAAGAACATGAGGTCATTTTGACAGTAATATGAATTTCAAATGCACACCAAAGGACAAACCTGAGAACAGACTTCAAAGCAAACTGTAGGCTTTTTCTGATGAATATGTTTCAATTCTTCTAAACCAAAAATCCCCACTTCTCCTGGTAGAAATCATCAGAGATCAGAAATTCAAAAAACATCAGACAAATATTCAAACATGTTCAAAGTGACATTTTTAGCTCTAAAATATTTTATGTGGGAAATCCATATAGCTGAGTTGGCCTTCCCAACACCAAATTAGAGTTAGCAAAGTAGCCTATTCACTTGGAGCCATTTGGCCCTCTGTAACATCCTCAAAATATTTTGTGTGTTTCAGAAATCTTTATAATGACTCTCTGTCCATTTTCTTAGTACACAATTTATTCTTAGAATACTGCTTTATGGTTTTTAATTTGAAGTATGCAAAAGACTTTGACTTAAACATAATGGAACTTGGCTGTTGTGAGATACTCTTTCGACTTCTGAATCCAAATTTGCAAAAATACAGGGCTAACAAACTCATGAGGCTATAATCTGAAGAAAATGACGGTAATTTCCTGGTATACTTAGCCAGATAAATCAGCCCTCACAATAATTGCCAAGAACTATTGTAGCATACAAGCCTATCTGGCTTGATATTGCACAGGACTCTTGGAAATGAAACTAACCACATTTTGTTGAGCTACATTCTTTCTTTACATCTTGGAATTTTATGCTTTCTCCTCCTTGTGTAGAAGGCACCACCATGACTTTTATAAATTTTTGGGTAACATGCCATTGAGGTAATTACAAGAAGGGAACTATGATGCACACTATTCAGATACCAGACAGTATACTACCATTGCTGCAATTTATTGGAAGTTAGCCAAAATCCACATGCTCTACGGTGTCTCAAAAACCTTGTATAAAATGTATAGTCAGTAATTATATTTCTCCACCATGAATTTCTTATAAGAAAACAATCAGTTTAAATTACTTTCAAAAGGTCGTTTTGGCTTATACTTTTCCACCTTGAATTTCTTATCATAAACAGTTTAAATTACTTAGGAAAAGGTTTTTCGGCTGGTGTTTCTTCAACTTCCAAATATTATTCTTCTTTACAGTTAGGTTAACTAACTGATCTATATATTGATCACATTGGCTTTCACCAATGATCACTCTAGTCTTCCCATCCTGAAAATTAAAATAGATAAAAAATTAAATCCTGTATTTTAGAAATTATGTTTCTGATGATTGCACACTGCCAAATCTGCCTGATCTTTATTTTTGTCTGATATGTAGCCTTATGGGTGCCTGAGCAGAACACCTAGAGAGCGAATGAATCAACAATTCTGAAAGCAAACAAGATTTGCTTCACATACTAAATCTGTTTTGTCTTGAGAATTTAGAAGTGTAAAGCATTTTAATTTCACACATTGATAACATGTCTTCTCAGGCACATTTTGATGCAGGTAGTTTATAAGGAAATTAGTGATTTAAGGAAGTCAGTTGTGAATTTTAAGGATTAGAGTTCCCCATCGTTGGACTGAAGTTTTTTGTCAAGTCAAAAACCATAGACATCAATTGTTTATAAGCTAGCATAAAGAATATTTCATTGCATAGAGACAACATGTGATGGTGGTACGGTCTGTGAAGCTATCTTCATAAAGTTTGACAGCAGAAAGGAAAAAGTTACAGAAGAAATCTGGGGGGAAAAAAAGCACAGAGGGTATTTTTTAAAGTAAGTGTCTTGCTGTTTTGTATAATTTTATGCATTAGATTCCAGTGACAAAGTCATTGAAAATAATGCTAATAATTGTTCAATATTAAAATACACATTTTTATGTACTAAACAGATTTGAGCTCAATATACCACGAGAAAATATTGAGAAAAAACACTGATATCAAAAACTTAAAGCGAACTTCTGCACTGTATAGAAAGAACCTGAAATCTCAGGTCAATAAATAAATTTCTGAAGCTGCGAAAATGTTCATTGTAGAAAGGATGCAGAGTCCTTTTCAAATCTTCTCTTGAGTCATGAACCAGGACAAGTAATGGGAGTTTCTTAATAAACATTCCCCATAGGTTTGCTGGCCACTTATACTCCAGGTAATCCAATTCCTCTCATTATCACTGGCTTATATAGGATATGTTCTCCTGATGTTGCCAATAGTCTTCCAGTACTGCAAAATGTTTATAATTTTTTATGGTAAGATGGAAAGTGACTGATTTTTCTCTGATTCCTTTCTGCAGTGATCTTTTCTTTGATGAGGTTCTTGTATATCTGGTCTCTCCAAAAGACCCAGCTTTTCTTTGACCTTCCTGATTAGGGAAGTTTATTAATAGAAAATAAATTTGGATCAGGCCTTTTTTCTTTTCCTTTCCTTTAACTAGACCATTAAAATGGAAAATAACTGGAACTAGAAGGATTAGGTGGAATTTTGCATTGTTGGTGGTAACAACTACTTTCAAACGAAACAGATTGTGTCATCATAGATTTTCTCTTAGTTCTGTGATAAAAAGGTTTCTAGGGGGAGCGTGGGATGGAAGACAGCAGAGAAAGGATTGTAACTGTGTCCATAACTCTGCTGGTAAAAGCTAAAGTAGAATTCTGTTAAAAATGGCCCAATGCAGACTGAAGAAGTTTGCTGCAGTTTTCTGGTGCCTTGTAGTTTAACCAGAACCCAGTCCTCCGGAAAAGAAGAAGTGGATGTGCTCGTTCACTAGAATATTTTTTCTGTTGAAGGAATATTTCTGTTGTCACAAAGATGGTCTCATGATTCATGGGGAGGAAATAATCCTGTTAAAGTATGAAATTGTACACAAAAAAATTTTTAAAAAAAGTCCTCTTAGCAGGTACAAATATCAATAAAAGCATAACTTTTTGACAAGTCATGTTAATTGTATAATCTCAAAATATTTTTTTAATGCAATAGCTTGGGAAAATAACACACAATTTACTTAGGTTTATGAAATGCTGCATATTTATTTTCACTTTTAGTCATAAACTTTTCAAATAGTGTGAGTTCAGTTAAACTGAGACACAGTAGACAGAAGGAAATATAACTTTCTAAAAAAATGTTCT
The DNA here is from genome assembly GCA_013398055.1 of Ifrita kowaldi. Taxonomy (NCBI): domain Eukaryota; kingdom Metazoa; phylum Chordata; class Aves; order Passeriformes; family Cinclosomatidae; genus Ifrita; species Ifrita kowaldi. The sequence continues at coordinate 28,647 of VZRS01015917.1, forward strand.
TGAATTAATATATTAATTCAAAACTATGGATTAAGATAAATAATCAAGTATGTAATCATTCATTTAAATTGTCTCCTGCATTTCTTTTGGTTAGCGATTTCTCTCTGTAAGAACAGAAGTGTCCATGATTTCAAGTAAGCCTTTTGACCTTTCCTCATTTTTCTTGTTACAAACAACAATTTTTACTCAAAAGAAATTTATGTAGAACATAGAGATACTATTTTTAAAGTGCATTCATTTTTAAACAAATAACTAAGTATTATTTCAAATGAATGTCCTTAATTCTATTAGAAAGGGCAGAAGCAGTAAAAGATAAAGTGAACATTTCCATGAATAAAAGCTTCTACTTTATATAGTCACATGACAAAGTGAATTAAGCAAATTGGCTTGTTTATTTTCCTTTTATTCTCATCCATGTGCATTTTTATCCTTTCATTTTTTACCAAGAAATATTTAATGAAAATATCCCCAGTTCACAGTACTTAAAGAGACGTAGGTAGCCACCTGCAACAATTTTATATGAAAGGTTGGACTCGAGTATGTTTTGGCTTTGATATTAGAGGTTTTTCTTTTTACGGTACCTTTGTGAAATAAATACAAAACATTAAACCAAGATAAGGGTTACTTGGATGCAAGCAAAAGGCAATTGAGAAATTCTCCTTTTGCTATAGCAGCCTACTGAGTAACCCACTGCAGAGTTATTCAGTGTTAGATTTCTTTCATGTCATAGTGACATGAATAAAACAGAAGGAATGCAAAACAGAAATGTTGCAACTGCAAGAAACACATTTCAATTTTTTTTTTTTTGGTGTTTTAA
>VZRS01015941.1:0-12658 GCA_013398055.1 Ifrita kowaldi
CTACCCCAGGCAAAACCAGCACAAGTTGTTATAGGAATTTAAATGGAATATATGTGTGTCCATCATTACTAATTATGTATTTGTGTGTATGTTACAAATGTTCAATACTCGGCCTCAGGCCACCATAGTTCTGGGTAGATTTCTCGTCATCCTACTCTTTGCTGCTTCTTTCCCTCTACCCCAGCTAGTTATCCAGGGTTTAGTCCTGATTGTGATACTTCTCTTCTCACTCTTTCTTTTTCTCTCTTCTCCCCACAAAGGAAGAAGGGAGCAGTGTGACCTCACCATCTTCTGCTGTAATTGAGAATTTATATCAAGCAGATCCAGGTGCTGTTGTAGCTTTCCAGGCTGGCCAGCATCAGTATGAACTGAATTTTAAAGGTAGTAATTTTAAACGTTCTCGTCTACAACTATGCAGTGCTTTACAGAATCTTGCAACGTCTCCCAGCTATTAGAAGCTATGACTTCCTTTCCTGACACCACCAGTTTCATTTACTGGAAGTGCAAGTGAGGTAGTGATGGCCCAGAGCAAATTCCTTACAAAAGTAACTTTCCCCCCTTATTTCTTGACACTCTCCAGACTCATACCTGGCCAGAAATAAAAAGACTCACGGACTTCACATGAAGTCATAGTAAATCTTAAGTAATGTAAGTTAACTCTGTGGATGGTAAAAAATACATTAAAAGAGTTAAGTATCTTTGTGCTGCTGTAGCAATGTTTAAAGAGCATGAGTGGCTTGAGGGAGCAAGCAAGATAGGTTCAATCACAGAGTTACGGGAAAAACAGGAAACTTATATAGCCTTTGTACAACTGTTCCTCAGCAGGTAGAATTGACAGTGAATATGTAGTTTTCATTAAAGAGTGACTGTCCTTAATTAATGACCCCATCTTGTAGACTTATTCATGAGTTTTTTTTCTTGCTCTTCTTTCTCCTCAAGAAATGATCCAGACAAACACTGCTTTTAAAACTCAGAGACAGGTCTGCAGGCGACCCAAATTTGTGTCTTCTGAAGATGTGCAGAAGATAAAGACAAGGTAAGTGCTCTTTAGGTTGTTTTTTTGTATTTTATCAGTAATTATTAGGCAGAATGGCAGTGCTGGCAGTAGTTGTACAAAGAGTGCAGGTGCTGCTGGAGAAAGCATATCCGTGGGACTGAGCAACAGAAACTGTATCACAAACTGCAGTCTTGATGCATCACCTGCTGCCTGGGGTACACACCTTATGCCGTGTACTACAGCCACTAAGTTGTTACTTAAAAAAGCAAGTGCAAGAGGCCTGTGGGGGTTGAGTGGCAGCATACAGAGCCCAGCTTACAGACTGAGGTTCTTTCCCAGTTTCTTCGTGGTTTATTTTGTTAATTTTTAAATACAGGAATTGGCCAAAGTGGATGCTCCAAATCTGAATGTTTGGAACAGTACTAGCATTACTAACGCTTCATTTTCTGTCTGTTCGCAAGCGATCCAAATCAAACCCGTCCTAGCCACTGGGATGCAGCTGCACTGCCTGACGTGGGATACAAGGTATCTTTTTTTCCCCCCCTTCTTGTAATTCTGATGGAAAGGCACAACTCAAAGCTTAACTGAATCAATTGTAACCGCATAGATGCTAAAAAGGGACAGGAGTCATTTCTTGGGTGGGTGTGCTAAAGATCTAGGCAATCTCCCAAGGGCACCTGAAACAGGTGCCAAACTGCCTTGAACTTCAACTGCATTATAGGCTTTTATCTACATGCAAACCCAAAACTCACCAAATTCAAGACAGGAAGAGTAAGTTTGGATTAGAGGTCTGGGAAAGGAAATCGCTATATCCTCCAGTACTGTCACATACATCAGAGATCTGAGCTCAGACCTTGGCCTCAAGAAATGGTAGAAATAAAGATCTACAACCATAATATAAAAAAACATTGCAGTGATGTGTTCCACAAAACAAACCAAACCCCTGTCAGCCCAAAGTCTATGCTCTTAGTTCATCTACCAAGACCAAAATATGTGGGTGTTTTTTAGATTACTAGGTCCTGCAGTCCTTCTGGAAGAGCGGCACAGTCTGTGGAAGTACTACAGGATGCTAGAAAAAAGGCTTTTTCGTGTTACACTTGCCTTTTGTGTAGTGGTTTTGACCCTGCTTGAGGAACAGGAGCATAAGTGGTTTTCCTTGTTGGTGGTGTCACAGAGTCTTGTGTGATGCTGACCAGGTTGTGTTGGCACTCATACCCTGGGGGCTGAAGAACACCAGTGCGTGTGTGTGTGTGAGTGTCATGGGTGGAGTAAAGCACTTCCCTCACAAGAAGAGGAGCGCTATGTTGATACAAAATTGCCTTTTAACAAAGTTTGATAGTGAAGGTGACAGTGGTTTAACAAGATTTGATGTCAAAGTACACTTGATTATTAACTGCATAGAGGACAGGGTCAGCCAAAACTGTTAGAGAGACCCTCCTGTTGAGTCATGACTTTCAGAAAGAAAAGATGAAATAATAATGAGAGTGTGTGGGAATCTGGCAGGCAGCCCATTTGAAGATTTTCCTGTGCTATTTGGAGCTCAGTGGAAGTAACAAAAGAATATGCTCTTCCCTTGGCTTATGAGCATCTTAACTAAGAAGCATAAATTTTTCCGAAGAATGCCAGAAAGACAGGTAGCTCTGTTCTTTTTAGGTGTCTTGAGCTGTATGTACTTAACTGCTTCCCATACTTGCTCTGAAAACTTGCCTGAATTTTAATTGAGTCCATTTGTTGGGGTGTTCCTGGAGTCACTGGGGTGAATGTGGGAGACTTTGGAATGCACTGCACAGGTCCAAAGTATCTTTGGGTTGTACATGTGGGGATGTGTGACTAGAAGCATCACCTTGTTCTCCACAGCTCAGTTTGCTTGCTGAGTTGGCACCTAAGAAAACATCTCTTAACTTTGGAGTGCCTTTCACAGGAAAGGAAAGGAAAAGTGACAATGCCCGTGATACCTTTTGGCACTAAAAGTGAAAGCCTGGGCTAGATTAAATCTTTCTGTGAGACCCTAAGCTTGTTTTTTTGCAGTAGGTAATACTGGGAGTGGCTGGGATTCTGCATGCTTGTGACAACTACAACTTGATGAACTGCCTTCTCTTCAGACATTGACAATCAATACTGGCAAAATCTGCTGCGCTGGAAGTGATCCATTTTAAAAAGGAACCTGTGAGATAGGCAGAAAGTAATCTTGGCTTATAATGAGCAGCTTTGTTTTGGTAACATTGCTTATTTTTCAAGCATTGCAGTATCTTAATCTGTAAGTCATTGAGAATAGTGCTGTAGAAAGAAGTGTATAAAATGCACAGTGGAAATCGGTAACACTGATTGGAAAGTTGGGGTGAATTTCTCCTGTCTTTGTTTAACAAAGTGGAATTGGTAGTTGTTAAATGTTTGAAAGGAAAAAAAAGAAAGAATTGATTATGTCCTGAAACTTCATGCTGGGTTTAAAATTGTTTCTTTAATGTACAGCTGAGAAAAGCGTGCAGTGGATGTGTGGTTTCCTGTCAGAGGATTAGTCTTTGTGTGGCTGATGCATTGCTGAATCCTGGCCACACGCAGGCCAAGGATTGGTGCACTGTACCAGGCACAGGATGCAATGTGAAGAGTGTCTGTATTTTATAGACATCAGTTCTGGGGGGGTCACTGTCACCAGTACCAACTCTGCTCCTTCCAAAACCCCAGCGAGGCAGAGCTCAAGGTGTGAGTCACACGGTACCGCCCCTGTGCAGTCATACACTGGCAGATGCAGCGATTCCTTCTCTGCCTTGGGAACTCTGCTCCTTGATAACAGGGTAGCAAATGCTCACACTCAGTGGGATTTTCCTTTTCAGGCCTGAAGGTGAAAAATGCTGAACTATGCAGTATCAGCCTTCAACAGCAATGTGGTGCTGTGACCCTTTATTAGCACTGGAAGCATCCTTGGGGAAATAAGGACAACCCCACAAAGTTTTCCTGGAAAGGAGAACAGGCTTTGTTGTCTGGAAGCCATCATAGGATAAAATAATGGAAGTACCTTTCTTACAGGATTAGGCCTTGTGTCACATGGCTGACCATCTGTTTTACCTAGAAAGGTTCCAGTTCCTCAGGAAGAGGTCATAGCATCATAGAATATGCTGAGTTGGAAGGGACCCATCAGGATCATCAAGTCCAACTCCTGTCCCTGCACAGGACACCCCATGTGCCTGAAAGATGCAGCGTAGCAATAGCACATTTGTAGTTTAAACAGGAATTGTCCACGTATAAATAAATTTGCAGATGACACCAAGCTGAACACTGCAGGTAACACACCTGAAGGACAGGGCCATCCAAAGGGACCTGGACAAACTCAAGAAGTGGCCCATGGGAATCCCATGAGGTTTAACAAGACCAAGTGCTGGTGCTGCACCTGGGTCAGGACAACCCCCGGGGATCAATCCAGGCTGGGGATGAGCAGATGGAGCAGCCCTGGGAGAAAAACTTGGGGGTGCTGTTGGTGAGAGCTGGACATGCCCTGCCCCTGAACCCCCCTTGTGCTGAGCTGATTATTTACAAGGGCGTGGAGTGACAGGACAAGGGCAAATGTGTTCAAATTGAGAGTAGGTTTAGATTAGGTATTAGGAAGAAATTCTTTCCTGCGAGGGTGGTGAGGCCCTGGCAGAGGTTACCTAGAGAAGCTGTGGCTGCCCCATCCCTGTTAGTGTCCAAGGCCAGGCTCGATGGGGCTTGGAGCACCCTGGGATAGTAGAAGGTGTCCCTGCCCATGGTAGGGGGTTGAGACAGAATGAGTTTTAAGTTCCCTTCCAACCCAAACCATTCTGTGATTCTAAATAAAGGATGTAGTACTGAACTACAGTGACATGATTTTCATCCTGTAGGCGATAGTGAGCAGCGGTGCCACAGAGTGCAGACAATCTGTACTTGCACATCGTGATTGTTTTATGTGTTGTGCTGTAAAGCTTTGGAAAATGCTCCTGTATTGAGACATGGGAAATTTCACTCAACATTTTAAAGGCTTCTAAATAAATTCAAAGAATTAGTTCTTTCTTGTGCGGCTGACTTTATTCTTAATCTTTAGAATACTTCCCTGTGACTGATCTCTTCATTAGTAAGTACTTAAATGTAGCTGTGAAACACAAGTTTTATCCTATTTAATTTTCTCTCTAAGCTGAGCCTTCTAATACCGGGAGTTTTTGCCTGGTAGGGTAAGATGCTGGTTTCCTGTTGCCTTTTAGGATGGCCACAGCTTTCCTGCTTAAAACACTTTGGAACATGGGGTGCTGGGATCTCACTTTGTCATCTTGAGGCCCCACGTGGCTTAAGTTGTGGTAAAGTGGAAAGTATTACCGGGTGGCATCAGCCTGCCAGCATCATGCTTTTGCAGTTTATGGAGATAAATGTTGATTCTAGAAGAAAGACACAGGTTACTTTAGAGAAAAAATGGAAAATTGACGCATGACATAAGCAAGCAAAAGAGCTCAAGGAATGTTTTAATTGTGTGTTGCATTAAATTCTCTTCGGGAAAAATGTGCATTTCTTGATGGATTTTTAAACACAAAATGTATGGATAAATAAATAAAAGGATAATGGCTAAACAGACTTTGTTTCCTTTGGGAAAGGAGATGTATTTGTTTAAGCAGGTATTCAGTGTCACATTTGTTTAGAAATGTAGGGGTTTTTTCTGAAGTGTGTATTTTAAGTGAAGCTTTCTAAGTTCCAACTTTGAAAAGTTAAGGCACTACAATGCCAGGAGGGTGTTTGTGTTTTGTTTGTTTCATCTTTAATAGCTGAAGCTCCTGTAAATGTCTGGTTACAAATGATGCTGTTATCTAACATCTTTTGTTCCTAATCAGCTTTAGATATAAAACTGACACTACCTGGAATAACCTGTCAAGGTTTCTTCTTGCAGTTTCTGTTTCATTAAAATTTAAAGTTGCAAGTGTCAACTCTTGGAGATGATAAACCTCTAACTGATGCTTTCAGCATCCTTCCTGAAGAGAGGTGAGGTGTCCTTGCAAAGCAGGAGTGACATACTGATTTACTTATTATTTATTCACATAGTCATGATCTGAAGCATTAAATTACCCTTCATAAGCATAGTTTGGGGACACTTCTGGAAGTGTATCTGCTGGAAATTAGGCTTCTGCGTGTTCTGAGCTCACTGCACCTTCATGCCTTCTTTTGCTTTGGTTTGTATTTTATAGGCAGTGGTGATCAGTAATGTGACCTCTGAATACAACGGAATAAAGGAGCTGTTTCATCAGACTATGAAAAACTACAGCATCCTTAAAATACAGAGGATTCAGAATCCATCCCTCTGGAAGGTGTTTCAGTGGTTAGTATTTTCTTCCCTATCCTTATGAGGAGGAAGTCTCCAAGAACAGGTTGTCCTGTATGTGCTTTCTAGGAAAGAAAGGAGGTTGCCACCTGTGCTTTAACACGACTGGTATTTCCTTAGTAGCAGTTTCAGGAATGAAATTGGTGTCTGAGGCCTTCCACAGAATGCCATGCTCCTATGGGAGCATGACTCCTTGGAAGAGGGGGAAAGGAGCAGGGAGGGAGAGATACGCATGATGCAAAACTGGGATGAGGATACCCACAAGGATGTGGAACAGTGATTGTCTCGGGGATGGAGCAGTAACTGCCTGCTGCACACATGCTCTGTCTGTTACAAATCTTTGTCTATTAGAGGATATGAAATGCTAAAAAGGGTTAAGGCTGCTTGGGCCTTTTTGTACCAGTCAGATTTATTTAAGGTACTTTAGCTGAACAAAGTCAGTATTCACTGAGAAAGAATCTTTATGTTTTAACTTAATGATCTCTGAGTTCCAGAGCTCTTTCTGGTTTTCAGGATCTATATCAGTGATGCTGATTTCCAGGTACTTAGACCAAGCTGGATACCAGCAGATTTGAGCTGGGGCTCAACCATCTTCAAGTTAGTTTGATGTAAGATTAAGCTGCTGCTTAGAACAGTTGTCTAGTTTAAAACAAGAGTAAGTATTCAGGGACTGTATGGAATGGTAGTGGAGTAGAAAAATACTGCTCAAATAAGTGCTTTCACCTGCAAAATGATGGAACCCAGAAAGTTATCAGCTACTGATTTCATAAAACCTTTTAATCTAGCAAAACATAAGAGACTTCAAAACATGTCATAGTGCATACTTTTTGTCCTCCTCCACTGAGATAGTTAAGCTAAGCAGGCAGAGTTTAACATCGCCAAGAGGCTGATGGAGTACTTTGGGTTGGAAGGGATCTTAAAGCTCATCCAATCTGCCATGGGCGGGGACATCTTCCACTGTGCCAGGTTGCTCCAAGCCCCACCCAGACTGCCCTGGAACACTTTCAGGGATGGGGCAGCCCCAGCTTCTCTGGGCATCTTGTGCCAGGGCCTCCCCACCCTCACAGTAAGTTCTCAATGAACAAGTTTCAGTTCATTGCTCTTAATTTTTCATTTACTAGTTTACAAGTTGGAAGGAAGCCCTCTGCCTGGCTCTGCTTAATTTGTAGCTGACGACTTTCTGAAGTATATTACTGTCTTGTCCACTTCAGCAGCTTCTGAAAACCTGAGAGGTGTCTGGATGCTGTGGAATAATGATGGGAAATACGAGTTGAGCCTTTTACTGTGATTTCTCTTTTGACCCTGTTCAGTCTGACTCTGGCCTCAACCAGCGAGGTGTGCAGTGGGGAAAGCAGGCTGGGTTTGTGTCCTGCCCCCATCTCCTCAGCAGCACAGACCTCTCTCAGGGGCAGGAGCTGGGGCTGTGGCACGGAGCACAAGCTGCCTCCAGCTTTGAGCTACTGTGGAAGCACAGAGCCTCTGTGGTTAATGCTGCCTCTACTCCACTGAGAGCTTGGGTGGGAAGGGACAAGAGACGTTATAGCACATCTAGTAGGACTCTACAGAGGAGCAAAAGGTTGGTACAGTGGTGACTGGAATAGTGTTACATTCCCTGAGTAAAGCCAGAATGATCTAGAATTGCTGAGCAGTGGTATCAGTACAGTGCTCATCTCGTTCATCATGCTGCTAGTGCGTCTTGTCTTCTGAGAGGAGAGAGCAGGCTGGAAACCTCATCCAGCTGACATTTACAGGAACATTTGCATCGTTGTTTGATTTGTTTAAAAAACCTCTTTTTCCCTTTTCTTCCACGGTTCACATTTTCCTCCCCTTCATTTTTGTCAGGCAAAAGGAGAAGATGAAAAAGGAAAATGGAGGAAAGGAAGTCCAGGAAAAACTCCTGTTCCATGGAGCTGACGTCATGTCCATGAAAACGATCTGCACTCAGAACTTTGACTGGAGAATTTGTGGAAGCAATGGAACTAAGTATGGGAAAGGTATGTAGGAAGTGAGATGGCTGCTCAGACTCCCCTGAGAGTGAAGCAATCAAAGTCCTGAAGTCTTTAACTAAAGAAGGTGAAAAAACCCCCAGAACTGGTATTACGATCCTTCTGAAGAGGGCCAGGATTTGCTTTGGGTTGGGGGTAAGTCTTCTCACAAGGTGTTAGGAACATTAGTGCTGTAGGTGGCATTTTCTGATGTCTGAGGTCATAATTTGAACTTGCAAGAGAAATTAGTTTGTATGGCAGGGAGCAGAAGGGTGTGCATGCCCTCAGTGTGATCATGGGAGGTCCTCATGTTTTCTTGTCTGTCCCTCTCATCATAACACACAGACCTGTAGTGTGCTTATTGGTACAGCTTTTAAAAAATTAATCCTAAAATAGCAAGTTCTGATTGGAAATTACACAGTGCAGTCCCCTCTCTTGCAAAAATTTCGGTGATAAAGTGAGTAAGGGAAGTCCTGCAAGTTGGGTCAGATAGCTCCTGAAAACCCAAAGGATGCTCAGATTACGCTGTCACTGTATAGATTCTCCTCACAACCACGTTTTCATCTCGTTTTCTAGGAAGTTACTTTGCTAGAGATGCTTCCTATTCCCACACCTACTGTCAGGCTACGCAGCAGGGATACTTGATGTTCGTGGCTCGAGTTCTGGTTGGAGACTACATCAAAGGCAACGCCGCCTATGTCCGTCCCCCAAGGAAGTGTGCTGACGGGCTGTGGCTTTATGACAGCTGTGTGGATGACGAGTTAGATCCTTCTGTTTTTGTTGTCTTTGAAAAACACCAGATTTACCCAGAGTACATAATAGAGTATAAAGCAGAGGTAACAAGAGCACGTAAAGAGGAGGGAACAAGAGTGTGTAGAGGGAAGGGAACAACAGTGTTTATAGAGGAGGAAATAACACCATATGAAGAGGAAATAAGACCATATAAAGCAGAGGGAATAAGCGCGTGTAAAGAGGAGGGAACAAGAGCATATAAAGTGGAGGGAACAAGAGTGTATAAAGCGGAGGGAACAACTGAGTGTAAAGAAGAGAGAAAAAAATGTGTTATATCTTAGAGGAATGTGGCAGTTTGTGTCCCTCATCTTGTTTTCCGTAGTGCAGGTGTTCTCCTACTTGGTCACTTCTTTCTTTTTAATACAGTTCTTCAGAATGTTAATCCGAACAATTTTTGCATTGAGGAGGGCTGGCAAGGCACATCTGTTGTGACTGCCTTATCTTCTTCTCTTCCTCTCTTAAATGAAGCATAGACATTTTGATAACCATAGCAGGAAAATCAGAATTGTGGGATGGGAAATTGAATGTTATGACTGCTGTGGGCTGATAATAATAATGCATCATCTAGAAAAAATAGAGAGGAATTCTCTTCACAAACAGTTAAAAGAAAAATTAACAGTACAGTAGTTTTTAAGGAAGCTTTCAGGTTTTTAGTAGCCAGAGATTCTTTTCAGTGCAGAATTCATCTGTTCTTGATCCTCTCATCTATCATTATTATAAACAGTTCAGTGTAGGTAATGATGACTTGAGTTTGTTTTCAAAGCACTGCTTGTTAATGCTGGTACAAGTTGCAAGTTAAAATGGTAAACAAATATAGAAAAAGCGTATTTTAAATCCATGTTGTTAATTCTCGAGGATTTTCATCTGTACAATGGCAGATGGATCAGAAAGCTGTTGGATCAGATTATTTGTGGAAAGTTGCAGTAACTTGCTGTAACGTATACAAAAGCAGAGCTCAACGGAAACTGTAAAAGCCACCATGTGTGAGCAGATGCCAAAATTTGGTAGTTTGGCTGCAACTAATGGCCATAAGGACACAAAGGCTGTGTCCCAACGAGCCAGGCTTTCCAGTGGATGTGGCCACGTAGCGCCATAGGACAGGAGAAACTTCTTAAGGACCATAGAGAGGTTCTGTCCTGTTTGTGTGCATTAATTTTCGCTTTTCCAGACGTAGAACGGGACTGAAAGAGACCAGTTAGGTTCTCTCGAGGCCAGTGGCAGAACTGCTGCCCTAAGGCACTGTCTGCATGTTCTGCTGCCCCCTTGCGTGGGGCAGTGTGCCGAAAAGTGAGGATCCCTTTGTGTTTTCTGGGTGATCCTGGGTCAGAAACCAGTGTAGTTTCTACTAGCTGTTAGCAGGGAGTCTGTAAATGGATCGAACTGAAGGCCCTCTGTACAAAATGCCGTATTCAGGCACTTCAGCTCTTCAGAGGGAAACTGGTGGTGAGGACAGAGGAGCAGTAACTTTTACCTTCAGATAAGCTCACAGAAACACCAATAGCCTCTAAGGTTTTTGCATCTGTGGTACAAATCTGTCAACCACTCAAACGATTTCAAGTTCTTCCCAAGAGGAAGGGAAAAGATAAATCCAGAAAATCTTATTAAAATGACTTAGAACTAAATGAAAACATGAGGGTAATATTGTAACAGTTTTTCAGATCTCTCTTGTTTGCCTGTACAGTTCCTGAATTACTGAGCTTGCTGTATTTGCAAATAAAACCTGTTTTCAGGCACTTCAGTGTGCAGTTTGTCTTTACATAAACATGGCAAGACTAAACAGAGTGAGTGAGCCAGCCCCTGCCTGTGCTTCCCATCTTCCTTCAGTGTTTCTAAATCAGGGAACTGCACATACGTGGCCTGCCATTGTAGGGTAGGTGCTCAGCTAAGTACTAAGGGGAGAAGAGCATGATTCAAGGAGAATATTTCTGTAAATTAACTTCCTAACTAGGATATGTTTTATATTAAAGTAATGGGGTAGTTTGGTTGGATTTCATGTAGTTAAACAGCTGCTCTGAGCGGTTACTGAAGTCCTAAGAAAAGGTGAAAGAATTAAGTGAAGTAGGGGCAGAACTGCTGCTTCTTGTATCTCGAAGTAGTGGGATACTGAGACATTCCAAGGATGTACTTCCTTATTATGCAGATGAGTAACTTTTAAAGAATCTGAATCAGGCACCTGTAGAACCCCTACTCCTGCAAGGCACAAGGCAGGCCTGTATGGGGAGGGCACCAGTGAGATGCTGACAGCTTAGGATCATTCCAAATCACCACACAGAGTAAGGACACAGCAATATAGGAACTGCAGAGCTGTTCCATTGTCCAGCCCAGCCCATGGTGGGGATGCAGCTCTCCAGTGCACAGGGCTTTGGCTTCTCCATTGGAGGGGCAGACTGGGGGTGAGAGCTGCAGTGTGGATAGCTGAGCTGAAGGGGGAGAAAAGCTGGAAAATGCATACTCTGAATGCAGGAGGATGGAAAAGAAACAATGGTTCTCCCACCTCGTGGTACCTCAGCCTCTTCCTAACTGGCACCAAGGAAAATCCCTGGGAGGCCGTGCCACGCTTGGGCTGTGACCCCTTGCCCTGCTGAGCACAGATACTGCTGCTCCCCACTGCTGGATGCTTCTGGCCTCAGTGAGGGAAACCAAGTGGGTGCACACTGTTACAGGTCTGTGAAATTAGGCTGAATAACATTTAAAAGCTTCACACATGCAAAGAAGTCATATACTTGCTTGCTCAACAGAGATCATCTTTGAATTTATTAAGGCAAAGCAGACAAAACTCTCAGTCATGTTCTATCAGAAGTAGAGCTGTCATTGATTACATAAACTACACCCTGCATAGCCAGCCAGAGCTTTCTCAGGCTTTTGTTCCCTTACACAATTTGTCACATTCCTTGAGTAAAAGTCTAAAGTCATTGCTTGAAGTGCACTTACTAAAAATAACAGTAAAAATCCAGTGTAACATGTCCCAGGTGAGTCACCCCCCACCATGGCTGAATAGACAAGCAGTGATGAAGAACAGCACACTCATAAATCAGAAGACTTGAAGGCAAGGAATGCAATCCCTTACCTGGTTTCATTATTTTTGCTTTAAAAACAAGTTATTTCTGCCTCAGGGGAGGATTGGGTAAAGCAAAATGTTAGCAAAGCACTTCCACCTCTTGTTCCATGATGCAGGAACTCCAGGGGCAGTGCAGGGCCAGCTATGGAAGTGCTTTCTTAGGTCAAAAGGAAACTGTAGGACAAGGCTGCTGTGGGACAAGGGGAAGAGCCTGAGTTGGACAGGAAGGAGGGGCAGGCCTGTGGGGCCAGGAGAACTTGCAGATGTAGAAACAAAGCCAGAGCTTGGGCAGTTGCAGTGCGGGATTTCTACTCCAGAAGAAGAGGAGGCATGAGTTCAGTTTTGGTCTGAAATATGATCTTCCCCATCATTAGGCATTTCTGGAATACTATTGCAAGACAATGTGTTAGCTCTGGGATGCTGCAGGAATTGAGAAGCACCAGAGCTCCCTCGAGGCCCGTGGCTCTTGCAGCACCAAAGTTTATCCCATCACGTGTGCTGGGACAGAGCTG
>VZRS01015945.1:0-21519 GCA_013398055.1 Ifrita kowaldi
CGGCGTGACACGGGTGGAGAGGCTGCACGAGCACCCACGGTGACATGGGTGGAGTGTGATGGGGGGACCGCCTGGGACACGGAGGGCGGGGGGGATTTGCTGTGGGGAGACACATTGTGCGGTGGGTGGAGGGGCTGTAGAGGCACGCACTGTGTCACGGGTGGAGGGGCTGCAGGGGGACCACGCGGTGCCACCAGTGGAGGGGGATGCAGGGGGATCCACCATGTCACCGGTGGAGGGGCTACAGAAGGACATGCCATGACATGGGTGAAGGGGGTGGGGGGTACATGCTGTGACACGGGTTAGGGAGGTGTGAGGGGACCAGCCGTGAAATGAACAGATGGAGGGGACTGCGTGGGGACCCACTGTGGTACGGCTGGGGGATGACGCAAGGGGATCAGCCGTGCCACGGGTGGAAGGGACTGTGGTGGGACCCATTGTGCAGTGGGTGGAGGGGGCTGCAGTGGGATTCCCTGTGTCACACGTGGAGGGGGCTCCGTGGGGACCCACGTGCAACGGGTGGGTGCAGGGAGCTGCATGGGGACCCACGGAGACACAGACGTAGGGGCTGCATGGGGACCTACTCTGAGTTCCATGAGTGACTCACTCTGCACACCCCTGGCATGGAGGGATCACAGGAAAGAGGGGTCTATGTGGGGACCCACCATGTGCCCCCCACCGTGGAGGGGTCATGGGTGAAGGAGGGGGCCACGTGGGGACCTGTCAATGCATGCCTCATCAAGGAGGGTTTGTGTGGGGACCTGTTGCTGCCCACCCATGAGGGGTGCTGCAGAGGTCTCCAGGGTTGGGATCCATCCAGAGACCCACAGAGATAGCAGGGACCCCTGGGAGGAGTGGTGGCTCAGCAGGGACACCTCGGGGTGGAACTGCTTGGGCACAGGCTAGCAGGGCACCAGGGTCAGTGGGGTGAATGGTGGGACAGTGGGGCAGGAAACCCCCTCCCACGGACAAGGAGCTCACTGCTTCATCCTTGTGAAGGGCATGGCTTCCGAAAAGGCTTCCCCACAAACATGAGGACTTCAGTCTTGCAATGGGAAGACCCCCAACCACAGCCACAGGCATCTGAGGGACAATACTGCGTGTCCACCAGGGCTGGGAATTATGGAAAACAAGAAGGGGGAGGCCCTCAGTGCCCCAAGGCCTTGTAGTGGCTCCAGGCACAGCCGAAGCTTGACAGGGCTGCTGGGGCTCAGCTCCCCACCCTTGGCTCCGTGCCCCAGCAAAGCCCCCTTCTGCAGACTGGGAATGCTGGGGGGGCCGTGGGACAGCCCTGCTCCCTGGGCTGGCCTTTCTCATTGAAATGAGGAGGATTCAACGTGGAGGGAAGCATTGACAGTCACTCCCCAGCTCCCAGCCAGCCGGGCTGGGCGGTGAGTGTGTGAGCGCGCAGTTCTCCCCTCTCCCCTTTCTTCCCTTTGAATCAAACCAGATGTCTCCCATGAAATGAGATTGCCGGAGCTCACACTGGAGAGGGACAATGCAGAGGGATGCGAGGCTCCCGCCGAGCCACATCGCGCTGCAGCTCTGGCAAAGGCAACGGCTTCAGCGAGGGCTGGGGGGTGGTGGCACTGGTGCCTTGTCACCGGGGCTGGACTTTTCTACCCCCCACTGTATCCTGTATGATTTCCTCTCTCTGGCTCTGGGATCCTTACAGGAAGGTTTTTTTCTTTTCCCCCCTCCCCTTTCCCTTTCTGGGTCTACCAGCAGAAGATCTCAGCTGCGGCTAAACTCGGCAGATGGGGCAGCCAGCACAAGGAGATGGCTCATGCACTGACTCAGCCGGTAAGGTGCTGCTGGAGCTTTCCCTGTGAGTTTGCCCAGGCACTTTGGGAAGGGAAATTTTTGCTTTCAGTTTGGTTTTTGCATCCAGGTTCCCTGATGTGTAATAAAAACTCAGGGAGATGCTGGGACACCAGCCGGAGGGGCTGCTGCTGGCAGATCCCCTCTGCAGCAGGACCTGGCGTGGAGTGGCTGTGGGCTAGAGCTTGTGGTGGTTGTGCTGTAGGTGTGCACAAAAAAAGAGGGGAAAAAAGTAAAGCTAAGGGCAGGAGAACCCAGCCACTGCTGTGTTTCATGTGGCTCATTTTGGTCATGGTTGTAGAACAGTGTCCTGAATAAGGCTTTATTTCTTTTTTCACCTTTGTGTGGTGATGGGACTCCTGAGAGCGGCAGTTCAGGATGTTTTCCTTCATGGCAGTTTGGGATATTCCTTCTTCTAAGAGGTGGTGTCTGTTTGTATTGGGATGTGATGGATGGTGGCTCCATAGGGCACATACACATCACACGGCGAGTTTTAACACAGGCACTCGGCCGGGTGGGCCCCATTAAACCACCAAAAATGTGCATTTAATGCACACGGACGTTCACACCCACTGCCGGTTACCTTGCACACACCTGCTGGCTGTGGCTCACTCCACACTTACAACCAGGTGAAACCCTTGTGTGTGTCTGTGCAAGCACATGGTGCAGGCACATACAGTTATGTACATTGAAATATGTGCACAAACCCCATGCATTTGCCCGCGAGGTGTTTGTGCACACACACATCTCCGTGCAGAGGTGTTCCCAGTGTGGGCGAGGATCGCGTGTGTGTCCGTGTGCTGGAACACGTGTGGTGGTGGCGGGAACTATCGTGTTCTGCCCTGTAAATTATGGAGTTTTCATTTGTCCAAGTTGGATCTCATGCGTGAGGCTGATAGCAATGCCTGCTCTGGAGGCAGCATGTCATTTTAGGGACATGGTTTTGCTTCCACCTCCATTTTAAGTTCTGTCACGGAGCTCTCAGGAGAAGAAAGTGTCCCTGGAAATCAGAAAGTGAAAGGAAAACAGGGAAAAACTATGGAGCTCCAGCTCTGAGCATTCCAGAAGCATGAGCCAGGCCCAGAAATCACCAAACTGACTAAAAAGTTTGTGTGACTCCAAAAAAAATATTGAAAATTGAGTTTCTTTTCATTTGCCTTCTCCTGGGGCTGTCGGATTTCACTCTGGTTACATCACCTTGCTTTTCTGCACAGCCACAAGGTCTAGAAACTTACTTTAAGAAACAAAAATTCATACTCGCGCAGATTCACATGACTCACAGAGCTGGGAATTTAAGGCAACCAGGAACGCTCGTAGAAAAATCACAGGAATTGGCAACATGGGCAGTGACTAATCCTGATGGGTCCCTGATAGCAGCGTCTCTCAGTTCATACAATATTTTGGGGGCGTAGCTGGGCTACAACCAAGACTTTGATCCTCTTCCCAGTGATAGCAGCTGCTTGGGAATGATCTTACCTCCCGTCTGGCATCACTGCCTCTGGGGAAGCTGGATTTCAGGAGTAATTCAGGTTAAAGTTAGCTCTGCCAGGTGGCTTGAACCAGCTCGATGAGCTGGAGTAGGTCATAGGGGCTCCTGTTGCAGGGCTGTTGGGGGCTGGATCATTCCCAACTCCCTGGACAGAGGGGTAAAAGGTTACTTTTTGGGGGCAGGTAGCGCTGGATTGCGAGTGAGGATTTCGCCGTGGGTGTAGTCTCTGCATGGCTACATCCACTCAGCGAACACCCCTGCCGAGGTTTTGGCAGAAACACAGTGTTTCTAGTTAAAAAGCGGGTATTTCCAAATGTTTTAAAATCCACATCCCCGAATTACTGTCAGGAAAAAAAAAAAGTATTCATTAAAGCCAGGGACAGCAGCAGAGTGCTCCGAGCAGAGAGGTTGGGATCAGGCAGTGGCATCACGTGCGCCTCGCCCCTTCCCGAGGCTGCAGAACGATCAAAGAAAGGGAGAAATTGCAAACTGCAGCTGCTGCTGGTGCCAGAGCCGTCGGGGAGGGGTGGCCGGGCACCACGACTGGTGACAGAAAGTTCTGTGGGAGGCAGGAATAAAGCTGACATTGACTGAGGAGGTGCCAGCATCCTGTCCTTAGGCAAAACAGTGACTTAGAGTCACCATCAAGAGCTAACATGGAGAGAAACTTTCCGGATGAATTTGTGTCATCAATGTGAAGCCAAATTTGGCACTTCCCAGTGCTGCATCCCTCTGCTCCCCGACATGACCCAAGTCGGGGGGAAAGGTAGCAGCTGCTAGGAAAGCTTTAATGCTGTGGAAGCATCTCATGTCCCTTAGACTGAGGTGATGAGCGGATGGTGGGGAGGACAGAGGGAGCAAACACCTCCTTGGAACCAGGACACCTTTTTTAGGCTTTTCTTCATTTCCGTCTTGCATAGAATCATAGAATATCCTGAGTTAGAAAGCTCAGGCTGGGGTGCCATCGCCACGAGTGCTTTGAGACGTCATATCCCTGTCCCTGGACAGCTTATTTCAAGAGCTGCTCAGCTGCATGTGAAACAGGAGTATCCCAAATGCTGGAAAGCTGGAAGGGCTCCCTTCCACTCTGAGCCCACAGCCCTATGTGCTGGCTGTTCCCTGAAGCACATGGTGGAAGGGTGGCTCTGCGCTCTGTGATGGCCCCAGGGGATGTCCCTCTGTCCCAGTCTGTGGCTGCCACTGTCCATACAATTCATCTGCTCCCTGTTGACATTAAACCTCTTGGCTTTGTCAATGGGACCAGCAGCAAGAGGAGTCTCACTGTCCATGCAGGGATCCTAAAGTGCTTTGCAAACATTTGTTAATTAAGCTCTTCTATGAGATAAGTAAATTAGCGCAAAGCCTGATCCAAAGCTCCTTGAAGTCCATTGGTTTTGGTGAGCCCAGGTCCATGGGATCAGGCCCAGGAGACCAGACTTTAACCCCCCACAATTTTGTTAAGAGCTCAGCATATTGACTGCAGATGGGTGCTAAGCTACAGGGACAATCTGCTGCTGGGATCGTGGGTGCCACACCCTTGGCAGACTTGGTTGCGTTCATAATGTGGAGGGTTTGGACTTCTGGTCATGAGGGGTTTTTTTTAAGAACTGCACTGAGGTTGCTGAAGATACTTCTGCTGAAATCTGGATAATTTTAGGTCTGGGATCAAAAGGATTCGATTTCAAGGTGGTCATAGTCTCCCCTTATTTCTACTGCTTATACATGTAGTTCATTTTTCAAGGAACACATTTCCCTCCCATTGGAATCCCATCTTCTGCAAGCAGATAATTCCCGATTTCAATTTCTAGAACATCAGAATTACCATGTGTTTCCCTGGGTATGTCCTCTTTCGAATTTTGTCCAGGGGCATGTTGGGGTTTTGGCACTTGCCTGTGTCTGAATTTCCATCAGCCCAGAAATCCCGGCGCAGCCGCAGATCAGCTCCGTGAGCATCGCACCCACCTCCGCCGTGGTGCCGGTGGGGCCGGTTTCCTGCATGTGCTCCAACTGGCTGCCTGGTGCATCCGCCGTCAGTCAGATGCTTCCTGGACATGTCAAGCCCGAGGCCCATGTGTTGGCCAGATGGTCCGTGTGTGCCCAGCAAATCCAACACGTCCAGGATGTGTTGGATTCGCCGCACGTTCGTTGTCAAGCTGTGCAGCGCATGTGCGCGTATTTCTGTCCAGGAAGTCTTGAAGGGAAATACGGCAGCTTCATCCAAGGGACTTACCTGTCTCCTGTTATCCTGACAAATGAGCCCTGTCTGTAAGGGTCAGCCTGAGAGGGGGGGATGGGCCATATTCCAAGGACAAAGGGAAACGGTTTCAAACCAAAAAGAGGGGAGATTTACATAAGATATTAGGAGGAAATTCTTCCCTGTCAGGGTTCTGAGGCCCTGGCACAGGCTGCCCAGAGAAGCTCTGGCTGCCCCATCCCTGGAAGTGTTCAAGGCCAGGTTGGATGGGGCTTGCAGCAACCTGGGATAGTGGAAGGTGTCCTTGCCCATGGCAGGGGGGATGGAACTTGATGAGCTTTAAGGTCCTGTCCAACACTAATCATCCCATGATTCTATGATTCTATGATTTCCAGTTTCAAGACAAGGATGTGAGGCATGTAGTCAAACCAACTTGCATTAGGTACAACCAGAGTGGCACTGGCGTTTCCGTGAGCTACACACGAGCTCCCTCAGCACAGTCACATCTTCCCACTTGGAGGCTCAATGCACCCACTTTTAATGCTCTTTCCGGCTATGAGTTATTTTAAATGAAAACAGGGCAAGTTTATAGGAGGGGCGATGCCCAATGAAATCCCATTCATTCAGGAACATAGATGTGGGTGGTGTTGGCTGACCACAATCATATTTTTAGCGAAAGAAGGCCAACAAAGAGTTTTGAAGCATGGATTTGGATATCCGCGCATGGAGTGAAGGATCAACCCCACCCCCCCACCGCCTGTGCTGGAGAACAGTGACACTGATTATTCACACTCACAACACATACTGTTAAATACATGTAGAAGAGATTTTTTTACCTTTTATCTGGATGTTTTCTTGCTGTTTATAACTCTCAGGTAGAGTTGGCATGTGTGATCCTTTAAGTCTTTTGTGTCTTTCTAAGCAATTTGATCGAAGTCATGCAGCAGGTCCAGGGCATAGTCCAGCAGAGCCAGCATCCTGTTTTTTCTCCTCTGGACAAGTGCTATCACTCCAGTTTTGTGTGGAAGCACCTTCCCCTGTCTCACTGCCTCACTTTTCCCCATCATATTCCACAACCATTGTTGCACATTTTGACAGAGATAAGTCATTACATTGCAGGTGATGCCTCCTTTCCAGGGAGGCTCTAATCATCCTGTCGTGCTCCAGAGCTCTTCCTGTCGGTGCTAATTTTAGTCTCATGGTGGAAGTTGCTGCTGGGTGCTCGGGATGGGATGGAGGCTGAGCCACACAGGTGTGTTGCAATCCTAACACTGCTCCAGCATCCTGCATGGCCCAGCAGTCTGGATGTCAGATCTTGTTGGGAAAAGTCTAAAGAACACATCTCGGCGCTTTTTTAGCTGTTTTGCACTTGCTTATGCCAGTCCAGGAATGGCTGATGCCTCTCCAGAGGCTCAGCAGGGACAGTGGGGACCCGCTTTTCCAAATAGTTCAGTCTCATGCAGGCACCTAAAGCAGGGCCAGCTTTTCCCAGGCGTTCACCTCCTGGCTCTGCCTGTCTGGGCAGGCTCCTGTGGGAACACTGAGCGATTCTGAGCAAGCAGGTCCTTGCTCGGCTGTGCAGAGAAGACCTTGTCAGCAAAGGGACTCTGGGCACAAACAAGCAGGTGACACTGTCAGGTCTTTGCATTTATTTTCTCTCTGCAATTCCAGATCCTTCTGGAAGTATCTCACAGCTTGAAAAGAGGGCATTTTATCATGGCTCTGGGCTCAGCCTTGCACTGCTCTGCTCTGGACACTGCTTTCAGCGGTGTAGGTTGATGAGTGGGGCACAAGGACCTGATGTGTGAGAGACAGAGTAGAGGGACCCAGAGAAGCTGTGGCTGCCCCACCCCCTTGGCTGCAACCAAGCTCCAAGGGAACTTGAAGCTCATGCAGTCCCAGCCCCTGCCATGGGCAGGGACACCTTCCACTAGCCCAGGTTGCTGCAAGCCCCATCCAACCTGGCCTTGAACACTTCCAGGGATGGGGCAGCCAGAGCTTCTCTGGGCAACCTGTGCCAGGGCCTCACCTCCCTCACAGGGAACAATTTCCTCCTGATATCTCATCTAACCCTGCCCTCTGACAGTGGGAAGCCATTCCCCTTGTCCTGTCCCTTCAGACTCTTGTACAAAGTCCCTGTCCAGCTCTGTTGGAGCCCCTTTAGGCACTGGAAGCATCTCTAAGGTCTCCCTGGAGCCTTCTCTTCTCCAGGCTGAATTCGAGCATATTAAAAGTTTCTTAGAGTTCTCTTCACCTCTGCCTCCCAGGGGTTAAGGGTCCTGGCAGTACTCTGATTTCCTGGTTTAAAAACTGGGAAGAACAAGGTCTTTGTCCAGCCTAGTGTAGACTCCTGGTCTCAACCCACCTCAGTGTTGCCTGGGCACCACAGTGTGCTGCTGCACCAAGCACATGGCATGGCAGAATCAGGCCCTGAGCCAATTTAACCCTTCTTCTTATCAGTCTAGACATCCTCATTATCCAGATAAAAGTCTGATCCCTCACTGAATCCCACTAAGCTCCTGCCTGTACTGTACTGATGGCAGAGGGCACTCGCCCTCAACCAGGACTCCCCTGCGGGTAGGAGATGCTGCCCCCGGCTCCAGTTCTTGCGCTGGGAGCAGGTCGAGGGGTGAGCGTGTAGTATTCTGAGTGCTTTACCAATTACAAGTCATTACTAATGCTTTTATTACCATTATTTAATAGATCGTGTTAATTATTATTATTAATTTGCTTTAAAAGCAGTGTTTCCATAGCAACAGGGAGATGTGTGCTGCTTTTCAGGCACATCAAGTGGACACGTTCCCATCTTCCCCAACGGGCTGACAGCCCACCGCAGGGCCCGGTGATGGAGGGGGCTGTGCTTTGGTCTCTGTGGGGATGGCACCAGCAGGGCCATCCAGGAAAGATGAGAGCACCATCTCTGTCACTGGAGGGTCCCTTGTGCCATTAAAAAGTTCCTTCGGGATGCAGACTTTGTGCCTAAACGCTGCAGATGCCCCAAGAGAGCAGAGCAGGTGCGGTAATGTTTGTACCTCTGTGCAACCCAGGAGTGAAGGCGCTACTGTTAATTCCCACATTGCTGATTCCCTGGACTCCAGCACTCCCTCAGAAAGTGCCTTCTCTCCTCTTATGTTTTCCAGTCAGCTGCAGAAGGACCAGGACTTGGAAGTCCAGCTGAAGTCCAGCAGAGCTGCAGGACACCAAATCCCAAACAGGTCTGCAGTGAGCTGGGGGCTGCTGCTGGCATGCAAGGAAGCCCTGAGCCTCGGCAGGTGCCGCAGTGGTTCCAGGGGCAAAGGACCATCCGGGACGCTCAGGTGCCACTTCCCAGTCTCAGGCTGTCTACAGGCTCCAGTACAGGTATCCCTGTGGTGAGAGGGAAACGCAGGGATTGGTGCCGGCTCTTCTGGGCTGTGTTCAAGGCTTTGCCAAGGCTGGGAACGTAATGCATGCACGCTGCTTTGTAGGTGGGGTTTAAACACTGAGCCCACGTTTAAAGCTGGTCTCTGACCCATCCTGTCCCCCTCACACTATGCCCAGCTGGCCTTCACCCTACACTGCCACGGTTGCTCCTCCCAGGAGGGATATGCCTCACACACAGCTCTGGGGGGCCGAGGGACTGGGGGTGTCATTTGCTGGGGACCATGTACCCTGTTGGTGGTGGAGGTACCTGCATGTCGGGCTGTGTCCTTGGGAGAGAAGTTTACAGCAGAGGGGATGCAAGAGGCCAAGGTCAAGCTCAGCCAGGAGTGATGGGTCAGGGCATGTTCTGACCCCCAGCACTGCTCAGGGAGAGCCCGTACCCAGCAATCACTCCAAAACAAGCTGGAACACTAATTGCTGGCAGCCAGAACACAGGGCCCAGCACTGGAGAGCCCACGGGGACCACGACTCCATCTGCCCAACCTAAAGGAGTCCCTGGAGGGCTGGAGCCAGACACACTGTCACCTTATCCCTGCTGGTCCAGGTGGCCCCAAGGGTTGCACCAGGAGCAGGCAAACATCCCCACACCGGCTGGGTGCCCTGCCTCTACCTCCTGCTGGCAGGTCATCACCAATTCATTTGCCCGCTGCTTTCTATGTTGTGAGAGCAGTGGAAATCCATCGTCTTCATGAAAGTTCCAGCCAATGAAGGATCCAGCAGCTCCTCAACGGGGGTTTGGAAGCGGCAGCCTTAAGGAACACCAGCAGTGACACCTGGGCAAGCAGCAGCACTCAAGGCATTTGCTGTAAAGCTGAAAGCACTTGCTCCACAGTAGCACATCCCACATCATTCCAGTTCACCCTGCTCTTCTGGGTCGGTGGGTTCTCTGGGGCTGGGAGAGGGGATTACCACGCTCAGCCCTGCATGTCCCTGGGGAGAGCGGCTCCCGGCAGCGTTTTGGCTCCTTGGGGTCAAAAATGGGGGTGGCAGGTGGCTGGCACAAAGCCCCATGTCGCCGTCACCTCCCGTGCCAGCTGTGGCATTCCCAGGGCTCGGGGGTTCTGGCTGCCCTGATGTGGGGAGGTGGGATGCAGGTATGTCTAGATGGGACCCACCGGGAGCGCGGTGGCACCGCGGTCCTGCGGGAACACCCGTGCAGCTCCGCGCTGCACAAAAGCTGCCGAACGCGCCCGCGCCTCCCCCTCCTCCTCGAGAAGTGGAGAAACACAAAAGAGAGAGGCAGGAGGGCTAGGAGCGGTGGGAGAGAGGGAGGGAGGGAGGATCCCCCATGCCCGGAGCTAATCCCAGCTCCTCTAGGAGAGGGATCTCGAATAACAACCGTCCGTGGTCGAGGCCAGATGGATTTGATTTAATAACAAAGCAGGGGGGCTTGGGATCATTTCGGAGCCTACCAAAGGGCCGGATCCTCGGCAAGCAGCAAAGGGCCATCCAAGCGGTGTAAATCCAAGCGTGAGCTGCAGACTGCTTGCATGCTTCCCAAAATGCCGGGATTGCTTCGGCTGTGGGAACATCTACTTCTCAGGAGCTCCTTGAGTCCCGGCCACCCGTGGGGCACAGGGCAGCGCCAAACGCACAGGGTCTCTGGGTTTGTCACATGGACACAGCCAGGAGGGAAAGGGGAAGAGGATTGGGAGGCAGTTCCTGAGGTTTTCACAGCCCCAGCTGTGGTGTCTCACCACTCAGGACTGCCGTGGGCTCAAACCCCTTAATGGAGCACAGGGCAGCCCTTGGTCCTGCTTTTGCAAATTCAGGAGACCCTCACTGCACCCCGCAGTGGCTGAAGCCTCCCACTCCTTAGTTTCAGCATCTTGGAGGCAGGGAGGTGGCTCAGGACAGTGTCACCCTCTCCCTGTGCCATGCCAAAGGAGGAGGCTGTGGGTTAGAAGAGCGGGTAGCAGCCAGGGCAGCAATGCTGATCCCAGGTTTTACCCTGCTCCTGCCTCGAATTCCACCCTGGATTTGCCTTGGAGAGGGTGGGTGAGTGCAGGTTGGAGTTTCCTGCACATGGCAAGAATTCAGCATTTGGGCAAAGACCCCCCAGCTGTCTGAGCCCCCTCCTGCCCTTCCAGGACACATGGGGCCCTGTTCCTGACCCCGCTGTCAGGAGATGCAGTGGGCACCCTGGGCCATGCCTGGCCTGTTCCCTTCCTTGGAGCAGCCACAGAGCCAGTGCCAGCAGGCAGATGCTGGGGACGAGGCTGGCTGAAGCAACACCAAAATCCCTGTATTCATTCCTGTTCCACGCGGTCCTTTGGGGTGCTCAAAAGGCAACAGTCCTGTGGCAGGCAGGGTGGCAACACAGCGGAGCAGCACCGCGCTGCCAGGCCGTCCCCACCGCCCTGCTTGCCACGTCTGCCAGTTGGTGCTTGGGCCAGCAGCCTCCCTGGAGATCTTGTTTCTGGAAACCGGAGCAGCCTTGGCGCTGCCCCGCCAGCTCCCCAAGCAGTGGGAGGTGCTGCCGTCAGCCCAACACCTGCAGCTCAGCCTGCGACCGTTCCCGTCCGGATCGCTTGGCGCTCTGCCGCGGGAGCAATGAGATCCCGGCGCCAGTGATGTGCCGGCAAGAGCAAGAGGGGTGTTTTCTGCTCGGGGCAGGATGCCGGGGCTGTGCAGCTGGGCTGGAAGGGCACCGGGAGGCAGGAAGAGCTGTGGCTCCATCCCAGAAGCAGGGAGCCAGGAGCCTGGCTGTGGCCGGCATGTTCTGTGCAGAGAGGCCGGGATGCAGGAGCTATCACTTGCATCCCACGTCTCCAATGGACTGTGTGTCCTGCTCCAATGGTCTCCTGCTCAGGGCACTGTGCTCATCTCCATCCCCATCCCACCCGCTCTTCAGTGGCACCACGTTCGCTCGCTCCATACAGGAGCTGCAGCTGGTTTCTGATTCCCGCTTCCACCCAGCAGTGCTGTTGGCACCACGTCCCGTCTCCTGGCTGGCTCACCGGGACTATCTGCTGTCCGGGAGCCTTTTCCCCCTCTCTTTGCTGTTGGCAAAAAGCCTGGAGGGAGAACCGGATCAGCGTGGGGTGGTTGAGGGAGGCACAGGCTGTGCTGCCCCTGCTCTTCTTCCACTGCTGGGTCAGGACGAGGTTGTTCCTCCCCACGCCAGCGTCAAGGGGATGCTCCCCCCAACACTGGGTGCTGAGAGCCTCAGGGACAAGTGCTGCCAGCAGTGTAGACCCCAGCGAGGGATGTCTTCTCTCCTCATCCCCTTGGGAAGATGCCAGCCTGGTATGGGAGCTCGGGACCATTTACTCCCAGCTCTGCTTCCCTAATGAGAAGCAGTCTCTCAGCCTTGTTGGCCCCGTGCCTGTAAAAATGAATCTATGCTTGTGCTGTCGGTGCCACGTGCTCTGCGGCCAGAGCAGGGGGTCTGCGGAGAGGGGTGGCACGGGGCAGCGAGGGGGTGGCATCCTCGCGAGCGAGCCCCCCTGGGCTGCTGGGAGCCTGAGGGCTCTGGATGGCAGCCGGGAGATCCCCACGCCGCTCGTGGTCTCCAGGCTGGGACTTCGCAGAGCCGAGTGACACCTCTGTCCCGAGTCCCAGCCTCCTTCAGGAGCCACAGGGTGAGGCTGGCCGTGGGTTAGGGCAGCCCCCCGAGCCCTTCCGCCGGGACGCGGGGCGAGGAGCCGCCGTGGCCCGCGTTGTGCCGGGGCTGGGCTCCCCGCTCTGTACTGCGGGCGTCAGACACGAGATGGAGCTGCCGATCCCTCCTGTGCCCTGCCGGGACTCCGGCTGTGCTCAGCTGAGCCTTGGTCCCCGGCCGGCCCGGCCACCCAGCTGCAGAGCACAGGGGGAGTGACCTTGGCATCACCTCCCGGGGGCTGGAGGCTCCCCTTGGCCGCTCCTCTGTGGGTGCGGGCAGGCGGGGCAGGGTCTGGGGGTGCGAGTCCGCGCGGCGAGAGAGGGTTTTGTGCTGTGTCTTTGCTGATGCAGAGTCCCATGGGGACTGTGCCTGGGCTGGCCTCTCACTGCCCAGGGGAGGGGAACCAGGATGGGTCCAGCTGTGTGTCACAACAAAACCACACGGCTGGTCAGACCCTGGCGGTTACAGAATCACAGAGTGGTTGGGGATGGAAGAGACTTTAAAGCCCATCTCCTTCTACCATGCTGCCGTGGGCTGGGACACCTTTCACTATCCCACGTCACTCCGAGCCGTGTCCAACCTGGCCTTGAGCAATTCCAGGGATGGGGCAGCCACAGCTTCTCCGGGCAGCCTGTGCCCTCACCACCCTCCTCCTTTTATCCTTTGACAGAGGAGAGGATTGTGCAGAGCCTGCAGTGTGGATGATGCTGTAAAATCATTAATAATACATAGCTTTATTTGCATTATGGTAATTTCCAGCATCCTCATAGGAGAGCAGGGCTTGGCTTTGCAAGGGGGCATGTATGGAAGTCCTGCCAGAGAGGATATGTCACTGGACCTGTTGATCACCAGCGCAAGTGAGCTCATCAGCAACATCAAGATTGGAGGCAGCCTGGACTGCAGTGACCACACATCAGGGGCATTCACAGCCCTGAGGGATGTGGGACATGCAAAGATTCAAGTCAGGACCCTGGATTTTAGGAAAGCAAACTGCAAGCTGTTCAAGGAGTTGGTCAATGGGATCCCCTAAGAAACTGCCCTTAGGGACAAGGGGGCAGAACAGAGTTAGCAGGTCTTGAAGGACTCTTTCCGTAGAGTGCAAGAACTCTAAATCCACATGAGTAAGAAATGAGGAAAGAAAGACAAGAGACTGGCATGGCTGAGTGGAGACTTGCTGGTCAGCTAGAAAGGCAGGAAGGAAATGAACAGGCAGTGGGAGCAGAGATCATGGAAAGAGGACAAATGGGAATGGTTTTAAACTTTAAAAGAGTAGGTTTAGATTAGATATTAGGAAGAAATTCTTCCCCGTGAGGGTGATGAGGTACCAGCACAGGTTGCCCGGAGAAGTTGTGGCTGCCCCATTCCTGAAAATGTCCAAGGTGGGATGGGGCTTAGAGCAACCTGGAGTAGTGGAGGGTGTCCCTGCCCATGGCAGGGGGGTGGAACAAGATGGGCTTTACCCCAATCCAGTCTGTGATTCTGAGATTCTCTATGCTTGAAGGGACCATCTCTATGCAGAGAAAGCCCCACGTGTTAAGACAGTAAAAGAAGAATGGAAAAATGGACGAATGTGCTGAACCCAGCCTGGCAAAAGGACAAGCCAAGGCATGGACCTGCGCATCATTGACAGATGAGCTTTGAAGACCCCATACCTCATTGGAGGGTGGAGGGGATGTTTCAGCACTTGGGCTGAGCACTGCAGACCAGGCAGATCTCAGCAGCCAGTGAGTGGGGCCAGGCTTTGCACAGAGAAGGGCAAAAGGTAGAACTGGAGGCACTGGAAAGAGGAACTCACCTCCAGCATGGAACAGGAGGGCAGTTTGGTTCTCTCTGTCATTGGAGCCAAGGGTGTTTTCTGATTGTCCATGAGTCATTCCCAGTGGGGTCTGTCCTCCAGCCCCTCTTGTGCAGTGATTCTTGGGGCTGGTGTGTGTCACAGCACCCTCTGCTTCTGCTGCCACTGGCCTCCACAGCCTCCATCCTACTGCTCTCTGCAGCAGTTGGGGTCTCCAGACAGCACAGCCCCCTTTCCTGGTACCACAAGCTCCATCCTGCCCAGTCCAACCCCACCCTGTGGTCTCAGCTCTGCCCACAGATCACAGCACGGATCCCCTGGCTTCCCCATCCCAAACCCTCTTGAAAGAGTGGCTGAACCACAGGGCTCACAGATCCCAACCCACAGCCACGGTGCCCTTGGCAACAGGCAAACAAACAGCCCGTCGCTGACTTCATCACCACGGCGTGATTCATGGTGAGGCCTATTTGGCCACTCAGCCTCTCCTGCCTGGGACAAACTGGGATGAAGCACTTTTTCATCACATTTTTACTTTGATGTTAATCTGCTCATCTCCAGCCTCTACTGCCTTTTACGTCCAAACCCCATTAAGAAAACTCCCACTGCTCCTCCGCCCACTGGTCTGGGGATGCTGCAGGAGCAGCTCCAACGAGCAGCACAGGTGAGCCTTGGCCCTGGGGCTGCTCTGGCTTTGCCCCATGCTGCCAGCCCTGGATTCCCCCTGCAAACCACAACCTGGGGTCTCCCTGAGGATGTTTTGGGGCTCCAGGCCCTTCCCCGAAGCCAATATTCAGAGCTTTCCCCACGGGGCAGATTTGTTCACCCTGCTTTGGGAAAAGACTTCTACCTCCCAGCTTGGACAAGATGAGCCTCAGGGCTGCTCTAACTGTGCAGGGTTGATAGAGAGTCCCACATCCCCCCCACTGCACCATGCTCTGACTCTGGCTTTGTGCAACGTTCTGTTCTAATTTCTACAACTGAACCCATTTTCGTTTTCTCCTTTAATCTGAGGGACTCCCCCAGCACTTAGGTTTTGTGCTATTTTGAGTGCAATTTTTTTTTTAATTTGACTTTTTGTGTCACTAAATGTGGTAAAGCCAACCAGCCCCATTGTGCTGCCCTCTGCCCCAGTGGGAACACTAAGGGGGCCAGGAGGGAGAAGTGTAGTGAATAGCAGGAAAACTTTCTGTTGCAGAAAGCTCTGTGGAGGGAAATGAATGGAAGTGGCTGTGGACACACCTGTCAGGGCTGGCAGGGTTTGCCCCATACAGCTTTCCCTGCTGATGGTCTCTGGGCAGCAATGGTGCATCTCCAGGAAATGCAGAGTATGGAGAGGGGGAAAGGTGCTCAGCAGCACCCCCGGCCCATGCCCTGGGCTGGTGTCCATCAGTGCCTGGCAGTGCAGGCTCCCTCCCCACAGGGTGAGATCTGACTGCTCTGAGCAGCTCTTCTGCTGTGGAGGAGCCAGGGGATGCTCAACATGCAGAGTGCATAGGGAGCATGAGCCTTAGGACAGGGAGAGAATTCCCCGAGGGAACGGCTGGAGCTGCGCCAGGGGAGGGATAGGCTGGATATCAGGAAAAGGTTCTTTTCCCAGAGGGTGGTCGGGCATTGCCCAGGCTCCCCAGGGAATGGACATGGCCCTGAGGCTGCCAGAGCTCCAGCAGTGTTTGGACAATGCTCCCAGGCACAGGGTTAGGGGTGTCTGTGCAGGGCCAGGAGTTGGACTTATGATCCTTGTGGGTCCCTTCCAACTCAGGATATTCCATAATTCTATGGTTTTTCCCATGGAATCCCGCTCTCTGAGCTTGTTGATATTGCTCAGAGTTGCCTCCGCAGCAGCAAAGGTGGCAGACTTGGAAGGAAAGAATGGAAGAATGGAGACTTCCATGTCCCTGTCATTCTGATCTGAAATAAGCTAACACCATATTTTATATGAGAAAATTTCTGGGGTATTTCTGACAGGATGTGCTGACACTGAGGTGTTCATTGCTGTCGGATCCAGGGTGGCCAAAGGACAAACAGGGATAAGATGCTGGGTTTGGAGGAGCAGTGAGTTTATAAAACATCTCTGGTGTAAGAAGACCTCGAGATGCTGACAGCTGGATTTGCTGGGGTTTGATTTGCTTCTGCCAGTGTGGAATGGTCCATCCACTCTGCTCCCAGGTGGTCATGGACATCTAGAGACATGGTCCCTTCCCTGAGGAGTTGCCAAGGACAGAGAAGGTGGCACCACCTGAGGAACTGTAACAGCATGAAGACTGCTGGGGAGATGGGATGCTGTTCGGAAACATGGAGTGTGTCTGCTCTGTCCCTCTGCTCTGTCCCAAGTATCCCAGGAGGGACATGCCAAGGCCTCTCCCCCATTCTGCCTTTTAAAGACAGTGAAAAGGAATGTGAATATCTGCACAGCTGATGTGGAGCTCCATGTGTTTGTCCCAGCTCACGTGCCTTGTCCTTGTCCCCACCCCTTCCGCAGGGCAGCAGGAATGAGGGAGCCAGGCCTGGGGGCTGCTCTCCACTACAGCCCCCAGTTAAAGGTGAGCTTTAATCCCTGCAGCTGGAGCAGAGGGGCAGAGCTGGACATTGTGCACATGGGCAAAGTGTAGAAGTGGAAGATGTCACTCTAGAGATAGGAAGAGCTCATCCTGAAGCCGTTCCTGGAGATTATTTTTCTTGTGGGATCCTTAAAGCCCCAAGTAGTGGAGACCCTTGAGCACGTGGATGTTTTACCACAGGAGCAGCAGCAGCCCTGGGCTGTAGTTTCTTACATCAGAAGATGCCCATCCCGGGGCTTCCCTGGGATAGAGTGACAGTGCCGGGAGCCCTGCCAACCCAGGGACTTGGGCCCTCAGGCCAGATTTGGGGCTAGGCTGGCATCCTGGAGGATGCTGGGCAAGTTCAGCAGGGCTGTGGTGAGCCCTGGAGGCAGGATGGCTTTTATCCACCTTCAGTGTGGCACTGGGGAGGGCCGAGCCCTGCCAATGGCCTGGATCCTCTCCAGCTCCACTCTGCACAAACATCCCCTCGGCACCTCTGCTGCCCTGCAAGGAAACTGGTGAGCTGCCGCCCCGCTGACAGCCGGGGATTCCTCTGGCCCAGGATGAGGGCAGGCAGATCTGCATCCTGTCTGTGGTGCTGGCTGCCAGACCTGCTGGGGCTCAGCGGCTCCGGTGTTCTGCATGCCAGGGTGAGCTGGCACAGACTGCGGGAGGAGAACCTCCGCCACCCTGCAAACCCCATCCCTGTCCTGGCATTCCTGGTCATGCCACAGGCTGGAGAGACAATGCCACGGGACTGGCTGGGGAGCTCCAGAGGGGTTCCCAGCCCCCGCATTGACCAGCTCATCCCTACCTGGGAGTATCCCAAGGGACATCCCAACCCTGCCTGGCAATTTCTTAAGGGACATCCCTGCTTTAGACCTTTTCTAGCACAAACAGTGAGAGTGGGCAGCAATCACCACAGGCAGCTCTGCTGGTTTATTTGTGAAGCCCCTGGTCCCTGCTCTGCCTCGGAGAGCACCCACTGCTGCAGATCCCCGGCTCTCTCCATGGCTGAGATGACTCTGCTGCTGCAGTATGGGAAGCAAAGACTAATTTCCAGCTGTGCTGAGGTTCCCCTAATTTGCCCCAGGTGTCTGGGCAAAGCGCTAAGGGATTTTTTAACTCCTTCGAGTCCCCTCTCAGGATTGATGGGGGTGAGCCAGGGTCCTGCCAGTCACTGCAGGTTTGGGGGCTGTTCCAAGGTGGCATTTAATGGGGCACATGCCGGGCTGGTGTCTGTGTGTGTGAGCCCCCATCCCTCTGCCCCACGATGGCCTGGTGCCAGCCCATTGTCTTTTGGCTTTTCCTGCAGGCGCCAAGCTCACTGCTTTGGGAAAACCGGTCATGAGAATGTGAGTGTGACCCCAACCCCACAGCGCATGGGGTATGGGGAGCAGGAAACTGGCTTGCTTGGGATCTTATATTCAGAAACACTTCTTTCAGTGAAATGGGATATTTTGAGCAGATGTTTGTGTGGTCTACTGACTTTATGGAAAATAGGCGGATCCTGCTCAATAGAAGGATCAGCAAAGCTGGAAAAGGGGTAGGAGGGCTCAGCATCTCATCCCTGGTCCCCCACGTACTTAACCCATGAACTGAATAACGGAGCCACAAAGCAACACAGCACCAGAACAGCTTTTCCTTTAAAGCCCTCCCCTTGGGAGGGCTCATGGGAAGCCATGAGATGCATTTTCCATTGGGTCACCTCTTGCCACTGGGCAGTCTGACCGCAGCACCCGTGCTCGGGGTTTGGGAGGGTCTGGGAGAGTTTGGAGCAGGCTGCACACCCCAGAGTACACTCCCCTCTGCCTGGCACTGCAGGTAGGCTTTCATCTCTGCTACTGCACTCATGGGTCCCTGCACCCATGGGTCCCTGCTATCTTCTAAAGAGAGATTCAGACACTGGATGATGGGGATGGTTTTTCTCCTGCAAGTGAAGCATGGGAGTGCAGGGGGACATGGGCATCTCCACAGTCATTGCTGTGGGCAGACATCTGCCTCAGCACATGCAGACAGAGCTGTCCCCATCTCAAGATCTCCAGCGGAGCAGAGGTGACTTGTTCCAGTGTCCCCAAGGGACACGCCAGGGACCCCGTGAACCTGAGCCTGCACCTGCAGAGCCTCATCTTCCCATTTGGCCTGTCTGTCTGTCCATCTGCTCTGCTTGGCTGCTGGTCATGGGGCAGTTTGCTGGTGCTGGTGGTTCTCAGATTGTCCTGGGTGGAGGGGCAGGATCCATGCCAGGCAGGCTTGGCAGCTGCTCTCCTTCCCACTGTTGGATACCACCAGCACTGCCCTGGCTGCTGCACACTGCCAGTTGCAGCTCCTCAATAAATACAACTGGTAAATCTATTAATTTTACAGCTCTAATTGATGTATTGCTGTAATTACCTTTTATAACAAGGCAATTAAACCCTATTAAAGATTATTAGCTAATTAAAACTCCTCTATGCACACACCCCAACCCCCTTATGTGCACAGATTGTTGGATGGGGGGAACTGGAAGCCCATTACAGATGGGTCTTGAGGTCAGCATGATGCACGGCATGATGTGATGGGTCAGGATGCCGGATGGGGAGATCATGGAATCACAGGCTCATCTGGATTGAAAGGGACCTTAAAGCTCATCTCATTCCACCCCCTGCCATGGGCAGGGACATCTTCCACTATCCCAGGTTGCTCCAAGCCCCGTCCAGCCTGGCCTTGGACACTTCCAGGGACGAGGCAGCCACAGCTGCTCTGGGCACCCTGTGCTGATGCCTCACCACACTCACAGGGAACAATTTCTTCCCAACATCTCATCTAAACCTTTTCTTTTTCAGTTTAAAGCCAATCACCCTTCTCCATGTCCCATTCCTGCCTGTACCACCATCTGTCTCTTCACACTTGGGCATGTCACTTAGCCAGGGCTATAAGGGATTGGGACTGCTGCATGCATCCAACCCAGCAATTTTCAGCTTTCTGGGATCAGATGGGAAAAAATTTTGAGGCTGGGATCTTCTCCTCCTGGTAGTGAGGTGGGTGGAGGTGTAGGGCTAAGGATGCTATGTCTTCTTGGCCGGAAGAATGGGTTTAAAAGGGAAAAGCCCCGCTTGGAGATGAGGTGTGTCTGCCCTGGAACAGAGAAGTAGCCCCGTGCTGGGAGCAGGATTGAGGGGAGTACATTGGCTGGGGAGAGAACTTGGAAGGTGTCTGGGGGACTAGGGTGGCTCAGCCCCGGGTTGCTCCGCACCTGCAAAAGCAGGTGCCAAAAGCTGTGCAGTCTCTAGGAAATGAACCCCAGGGTCCTTGTGAAGAGCCTAAAAGACCTGAAAAGCCATCAGAAAAGCCGCCCACAAGGGTTGCCCCAGGGACGCTGCCTGACCCCATGGCTCATCCCCTTCCTGCGCCCCTCCATGTGGAGCAGCCAGGGAGTGGGGATCCCTGGAGTTGCAGCTCCTCCTGTCACTCCCAAATCCAGCTTCATCGCTGCCCACGTCATTTGTATCACAATGTTTACAGGCCCCAAAACTGGGCTGTTCTTGGAGGCTAAAGAGCTGGAAGTGCGTTGAAATTCCAGGGATGTGGCTGCTTTCTGCCTTCTGAGTCACGAGAGTAAGACACAGCCTCTGCTGAGAGCCTCTCCTCAAGCCCCAGCCTCCTGTCTGTCCCTTGCCCCTCACCTGTCCATTACTCTGCTGCAGCGTTCTGCACCCCGAGTTCCCTCTGTGCCCACAGAACCTGGAGAAATCCATGTTAGTGGGTTGAAGCACAGCACCGTGCCTGTGCCAGAGCTGTGGAGCACAGCCAGTCCTCCTGCTCATCTGGTTTGTGTTAAGCCCTCCTGCCTTGCACAAGTGCCAAGTGCCTCTTTGCCAGACGCAGCGACCAGCTCAGGGCTGTGCTAGCACTGGGCTCCCCGTCCCCATGTTGGGTTGGGATGCTCCTGCCCCTGGGGGCTGGTGGAGAAACGGAGCAGCATGGGGCTGTCTGTCCAGGAGAAGCGGGTTTGCAGAGGTGCAGTGTGGGGCAGCACTGTCCACCCCGTCCCGGGGCAGCTGTGTGTGGAGCAACTACTGCAAAGGAGCTGAAGTCTGACCCTCCCTGGGGGCTCTTCACTCCAGGCTGCCAACAACCCCTGTGGGCTCCAGAGCAAGCAGGCTCCCCCAGGTCTCCCATCGTGTCCAGCTCGCCCAGCCCCAGGGAGCCCTCGGGTTTGATCCCCCAGGCAGTGAAGCGTGGGATACTGAGCCGGGGTCCTGTCTGCAGCAGGAGCTTTGTGGGGAGCATGAGGAGCCAGGAGGCGCCAGGAGTGCCAGATCAGGGACAGGCTGCGCCAGTGACCCTTGGCTGTGATTTCCAGCCCTTGCCCAAGCTGGTCCCTCCCTGCCTTTACCCTGGATGCTGTTTCTCACACTAAGGCAAGGAAGCTTTAGCCCCGCTGTTCGTGCCCCTGGGAATGCTCCGGTCTGTGTCCCCCTGCGTGCTGTGGACCTTGGCAGGCACCTCCTGCTGAGGGAGCACCCTCAGGCCAAAGGCCCTTTCGCTTTCCCCGCCACCCAGGGTTACTTTTAAAACAAAACAGAGCTGCGCGGCGGCGGGCGGCCCGCGCGTCCCTCCCACAGTGCCCCGCGGCCTGGCAGCCGCGCGCCGCCGGGCCCGCCCCCTCTG
>VZRS01015957.1:0-26192 GCA_013398055.1 Ifrita kowaldi
TGTCAACATGTTGTGTGGGGCTCCCTCGGCGGCCCGGCCCGCCACCGACGAGACGCAGCGGATCGCGGAGCAGGTGAGGAGCTGGTGCGCGCCCCGGGAGGGCCCCGCGGGCGGGGGAAAGGCCCGTGCAGGGCCTGTCCGGGGGCCCAGGGTGCGCTCGGCCATTGCTCTGCGCGGCCGAGCGCCGAGACACCGCCCCCCAGTGTAGAAGGTGGAAGGAAATGGGGAATGCACGGAGCAGTCCCCGGCTCCCGGAGCTCGCCTTCCTTGTGCCCGCCTGGCGTGGCTCTGTAGACTCCAGAGGGACCGTGGGCAGCGCTGTGTGCGCTATGTGGCTGGGATGGAGCCAGCGCCGGCCCCAGCAGGGCATGGGATGTGCTACAACCCCCGGGAACCCGTGCACGGCCCGGCCCGGCCCCGACAGGGCCGCTGGGCTCGGGGAACGAGCTCCAGCGCGTCCTACAAGGCCTGAACCTTGTACACACATTGGGGTTTGGGTTTTGGTTAGCTTGAGGTTTTTGATTCGGTTTTTTTGTTTGGTTGCATTTTGGGTTCTTTGGGGGATTTTTTTTGGAGGAGGCAGAATGGGGAATAAGCAAGAAAGCTTCTTCGCTGCTTCTGCTTTTTCCCAACACAGAATTCAGCTCCAACCACTTCCAGCTCCAAATCCTGATACCACATACAGTACCTTAGATTACTGTTCGTGCTATTGGAGCACGTGCTTTTACTCTAAAAATGCCAGGGTGCAACTAACATCTTTCAAAGCACATGTTCATCTTTTTGTCATGGAAACTCAAGTTCCTTCTGCTTTTTGGCTTTGTTGGCTAGGATGTGGTGAGCTAGAGAGCAAAGATGAAGGACGCGGTCCAGCTTCTGACACTCTTTGTCATTGCCCGGGTTTGTTCCCCAGGTTGCAGTAGTCACTGAAATTAACATTCAGCTTGTAAAGTCTGATAATTCTGTGTTTTAAACAAAGGGAGAGATGTGCATCTCCTAAGCACCAGCCTGAGTTTGCAGTAATAAGCAAATGATTGAGATTTGCTAAGAGAGTCACAAGTATTGCTTTGACCTGAAAAGGCCTAATTGCCATGTTAAAGGTAATGCAAATATGCAATCAACTTTGCACATGATCCTGACTTTCTGTTCTGTGGCAGACTGCAGTGGAAATACAAAATCCCAAAATAAGAAGTATGAAAATGAAACCCATTGGATACAGAAATGAACAGAATTAACCAAATGTCTTGTATTTTCATTTAAGTCACATAAATACTTCAAAGCTTGACCAGTTTCTTTTGACTGGTAGTTAAAATTACTTTAATGAAATACAGGTGGGAACACCCAAACCTGGACCTTGTCCATGCACTCATATCCTCATCTGGATACTGCTGGAGAAAACATTAGTTTTGTTAAATTGAGGTAGACTTCTCAAATAGTTTTGTTTGCTTAAAGTCAGATCTTTGTGGAGATTTATTAGAGCCTGCCAGTTTGCTTGCCATAAACATAGTTCCTGTTCCTGCTTTTCCAGTTCTTGCCTTCATTTTACAGTTTCATAAGAATCCTTGTGATGGCTGAATGTTGTTCAGTTTTGTGACCCAGAGCAGGTGTAGTGTCACACAGGGCGGGACAGATTCCTTCGGCAGTGTCTGGCTTAGGAATCCCATAGGAACAGCCCCCTCACGGCAGGGATTTCCACCCAGGCCTGTTCAGCTTTGGCTTCTCACTGGTAACTGTGGCAGAGCTTATTCAGGGTGATTCTGAACCATCTGCTTTTTAGGTAACTGCTCTGGGAGTGCATGACAAACAGGCTGTGCAGAGCAGTGGAGAGCCTTCAGGGCATGATCATCTCCAGCCCCGTGACTGAGTCGTGGATTGTTTGGGTGGGAAGGGACTGCACCTCCTGCCTGAGCACAGGGTCAGCATCCTCAGGCTGCTCAAAGCTTTGTCCTGTCAGGTCTTGAAAATTTCCAAGGATGGAAACTCTGCAGTTTCTCTGAATGCTCCTGCTGTCCTCAGGGGAAATGTTTCTCCTTATATCCAGTCTGAACCTCCAGTTTCAGTTTATGACCATTGTGTCTCATTCTTCTGCCATTACCTCCCTGGAAAGAGCCTGGCTTCTTGTAGATACTGGAAAGTTTTCCTCAAAGCCTTCTCTTCCCTGGGCTGAGCAAGCTCATTTTCTTCTCACAGCACAAGTGCTCCAGCCATCCTAGTGTGCTCATGGAGTGCTCCTGGCAGCCCTTCACTGAGCTCACTATGGTTTATCGGTGTCTGTCTTGTACTTGGGGCCCAAAACTGGACACAGTACTCCACATTTTCTAACAAGGATCAAGTAAACGGCAATAATCACTTGCCTGTCTTCTAGCTAGGCTCCTGCTGATGCAGCCCAGTATGCCATTAACTTTGGTACCACCAGGGCACAGTGCTGGCTCCTGTCTTCCAGGACTCCCACATCCAGACTGAGATCAAGAACCACGTCTTTGGGAGAGTACTTCTGTCTGGAATCTCCCTCTCCATGCTGACTCAGGATGCTCGTTTGTCACATGCTGTGGTGACTCACTGCCACAAGTGATAACGCCCTGACCAGCTTGCAGCTGCAGGACTCTGAGCTGTCTGCACGCAGGGCCCAGTGTTTGGCTCGCTGGTGGAAATACAAAATGTGCTGAGCTGGGGTGATTTAGAGACCTCAGAAACCAACATCACACTTAGGATTAGTGCTTAGGATTGCTAAAGCAGCACAGGACAGGATAGGGTCAGCAGGATACTTACATCTGCCCTGCTGCTTAAAATTTATAAAAGTAGCTCTAGTGATGAAACCACTTGCTCCATCCTTTGACTCAGAAGAAAGGGAGGAGGTAGGACTGAATCATGGTGCTTTCTGGGGCTGTGCCCTTCAGTGCATCTTTAGAATGCAGCTTGGATTTCCATATGGCAAAAAACAAATGGAAAAGTGTCCAAACATCACTATCTTACTTGTGACATACTGTGCATAACCTGGAGGAAGTGTAGAGGTATGGCCTCTGAGAGAAGATAAAAAGCATGGACACAGCTCCCAGGGACAGGATGGTCACTGGAAAGGCACCAGAGTTCTGGGTGTTGGAGAGGTGGGAGAACATACCCTGTTGCAGGAATTGTTTCTGTTCTTGCTTCATCTACAGCACCTGAGCAGTGGCAAGCTGGCACTTGTTTTTCCCTAAGGAAGCATGTGGGATTTAGGCAGGAGAGCAGATATATCTATTTCCCTTGAATTTGGGAAGAAGGAGAAGTACACCATATAGCTGGAGAATCTACTCATTGCTGATACTACTGCCCTGGGAGTGAAGGGAGGTCCACACAATGATGCAGTGCAGGAGGTACAGCCTGGAGCAGGCAAGGACTTGCATGCAAGGACTCCAGGACTAACTCATCTTGCCCTGCAAAACAAAGGCTGAAATCTTCTGCTTTCCTGACCAAGAATTTTCCATATAGCCACAATGTTCTAGAGGGCCAAGTGTGGGAGAGAAGAGCTGCATCTCAGGAGTTCATGGCTCCCTCTAGGGTATTGGTCAGGTTATTCTGACTTCTTGAGCACTGATTTGCAGTTTGAAAAGACAGATTCTGTGCTGAAAGAACTGTCAAGTGTTGTCCAGACTCAGTGTCAGCCTGGAGTGACTGACTCCCACTACGGTTTTAGCTTTGCCACCTCCCTAGATTCCTGGTCCTGCTTTCACACAAAACTTAACATGATTCATTTTGATCTTTTAATATCTTGGAAAAGCAGGAACTCTGTGTCTGGGAATTCAGCAGCAGTGACCTGTAAGCCTTAAGTCCTAAATACTTGAATCAGTCTTAAAGAACCTGTTGTTTCCTTAAGGTAAAAGCTCAGCTAGAAGAAAAAGAAGGGAAAACCTTTGATGTCTTCACTGCAGTGGAGTTTAAAACTCAGTTGGTTGCTGGAACAAACTACTTCATCAAGGTAGAGGACACTGGGTTGTTTTTTTTCTATTAATGTGTATAATCTTTGGAATGGTGGGGGTTTTTTTCTTTCTTAACTAGAAGAAAATGCTTATGATTTGGCCTTAATAAGAAAAAAAACCTGTGCATTAAAAAAGCACAAATATTTACCTCCCAGCCCCTCTCCCTATCTGTAAAATAGAAAGATCCTCTTTTCTCCATTTTCATGGGAAGATTAGGTGGTATTTCTGCAAAGTCATGGCTCCTAGCCTGGTTTAAAACAAGCCAATGGTTTTTCTTACTGCCTGTCTGCTGCTCTATCCTCAAACCAGCCCAACCTCTGCCACCCCTCCTGCTGCAGGCTGCTCCCCCTCCAAGGATCTCACTGGGTTTCGTGCTTTGCAGGTCCATGTTGGGAATGAGGAGTTCATGCACCTGCGGGTGTTCAAGAGCCTCCCCCATGAGAATGAGCAGCTGAGCCTCCACAGTTACCAGGCCAGCAAGACAAAGCATGATGAACTGGCTTATTTCTAGCAACCTCTGCTGGGTTTCCCTAACTGGTTCTTATGTGCATTTTCTACAGGCTGCAAAACGTTGATTCCTGTGCCAACAAAGGCAGAAAAAAGTGTATTTTTTTTTTTAACATAAAGCTGGAAAAAATTAATTTCTTTTATGCCATTCCCTTCCTGTGAAATCTCCAAATCTGAGTCACAGGGCTCTCTTATTACCTGCACTAATGTAAACCCAACTTCTGTTGCAGCTTGACTTAGACTTTAGTGCAACTTAACCAGAATACTGTGCCTGAGTCCTGTTTCTGGACTTCCTTGGTCTTGGAAATTGGAAAGGGAGTGACACCAGCACTCATATATTTGCAGCAAGGAACAAGAGGAAAGCCTCAGTCTTTTCTGTGCTGTTTTGCAACTGTGAATATATGTGTAGATTTAAATTGTACTTTGTATTTTATGGGCAAAGACCTGATGAGAGACTCAAGCAGAAGCAATTTTGCAAGGAAGAGAAAGAGGCCTACAGTAGTTTGAAACAAACATTCCCTTGGTAATCATGCTCATCCTCTTGCAGCAGTAGCATGTAATGTCCCGTAGAGGGTGTGTGAGTTTAAAATACCAAATCAGCTTGCTTATGTTCTCAGTCCTATGGAAAAGTCCTGGAAAGGAACTTAAGCTGGACAAGCATTTCTGCATTTATAACAATAAACATTTCTTTTGACTTGAGATGGCTTCTTTGACTGGTGCTTTAGTGCTTTCACTACTGGTTATTATCTTGCTCAGCCTTTTTTCCTTAAGTGTTTTTTATATTCCAGATAACCTTATGTTTATTCTGTGTCTTAATTAGAAATACTTTATTTTAATCTTGGGACAGACATGAAAGATAACAAGAAAGACCTCTGCAGGTATATCAGCAGCAAAAGGAAAATATGGACAATAGCTTTCCAAACTTATTTTATTTACGGTCACAGGCAGAACCCCCACAGGGCTTGCAGAGGTGAGGCACTGCACCTCATCAACTCTCAGAAGTAGGTCAGAGGGTCATCTCTGGTTTTGCCAGTCTGGAAACCGACAAGGCTGGGACCTTGGTTCTCATAAGGAAGACTCTGAAACACCTTTAAGTGGACATACTGGTCATCAGAAACTCGGACCTAGAAACCAAAAGAGTGGGAAAGTGAGGATCATGGGCTCAAAGCAGGTTCAAACAAAAGGCTGTTCTTTATATTCTTGAAAAAACACCTTTGCTCTTTCTTTTCAAAGAAATTCACCTTCCCCCACCATCTCCAAAAGTCATCACATAAAGACTTGGTAGGAAGCTGTAAAATTTCATTCTTACAGAGCCAAGCACAACAGGCACTTAAGTGTCCCTCGGAGGTACATGGAAACTTTAATGCCTTAGGCTCCAAAAGGTTTTTGCATGCCTTCTGGTGGCTGCCGTGGGGCACTATGCTTGGTCTGGGCTGCATCTCAGCTCTAAGTCTCCTGGTAAAATATCAGTGATGTGGAACATTCAGAAATATAAAAGACTGAATCTTGTGGCAGAGCTTCTTCCAGTTAATGCTAAAATGAGTAACTGTTTTCCATCACTGGTAAATTTGGGAAAGAAGACACGAATCATCCATTTTGAGTGTTACAAATGGATTTCTTCCAAGTTCACACAAGTAACATACCAATCTTCATTTCAGAGTAGTTTGATCACAAAGCTTAGCAGGGACAGCAGACAAGTATTTTACATTGCCTAGGTCAGCAATAAGATGGCACCAAGTGTAGAAATCCAACCAGGCCTGACTTCTGGCTGTACCTGGAAATTGTTACTCTTCATTACTCAGTGCTTTGTCCACAAAGTAAAAGCACATCTCACAGGAGCAAGGGAAGGATAAACATCATTCATGTAGGTGAGACTCTGACTGGCCACATAATAGGTTGTCTGTCAGTACCATCCCCTGGTGCCCACAGAGCACAAATAACAAAGTTAATTTAAGGAAGCACCTGGGAAAGAAGAAGGTTTGGCAGCACCTGTCCTTCCTGAGATCAACTAAATATGAGACGTGTGGAGCTAATGCTCACAGTGTCTCTCTGCAGAACTACTCTCCCCCAGATATTCCAGGCCAATTTCTCTAAGAAAAGAATTCTTCCAATTCCCATGTCACGGGAGTGTATCCTGCCAGGCCCATGTCCACACCCATGTGGGGTTTCAGACACAGCAGTCACAAGCCATGCCTGCTCTGCTCCAGAAGGCCAGCCTGCTGCTCAGCAGTGCTTGCTGGCCTTCAGATGCGAAATACACCCAGCCATTTCTTCTGTGCAACTTCACAGAAAGCTGCTCACATCCATCGGTCAGGGCTTCCAGTAGAGGATGAATGGTGCCATCAGAGGGCTCCAAATTAAGCATTACCCATTCTTCCTCTGCAGCAGAGAGGGGGTTTTGAAAATACAGAAAGAACCAGCAGACAGGCTGTACCTCTGCAGCACCTGATGCAGAACCAAAACATCAACACACCTGCTTGCATGCAAAACTAGTCAGCAGAGATGCTTGCACTGCTTTACAAAATTGACTCTCTCTCCATCAGTTCCTCAAGCTGACTTCAGTTTCATCCCAACACAACTGAAGGAGACAGACACTACTTTGCCTTGAAAGCAAACAGGAGACCAGTTATGACTTGTTTAAATCATTTGAGTTGGGAAGGCAATCTATAGTCCTTGAGGGCAATGATCCCAAGAAGCTTACCAGTCACATCTGAATAAGTACAGGGCATGTTTTATAATATTTATATTCCTGCTTACAGTAGTGCCAAACAGGAATTTTATAAGCATTTGGACGTAGTCCCCACTTCTATTACTCACATCAGACAGTTTCCTATGATGTTTGCTTCTCTTTCTAGCTGTAAGCCACTCTGCAAGTCACCTGTATCATTTAATTCTAAACCACTCCCTTCTACAATATATACAAACCTTAATAAAGTAGATTGACCCAGCAACCACTTGAGACCTATATTCTGTGGCTTCAAAGACAGCACAGTTTGTGTTTGCCTGGCTTTCAAACTGTGGCTTCACCTGTAAAAAGAAAGGGAAAAATGACTGTCAGGTTGATATTTAGGGATTTCTTTCACATATACCACTCCAATTTTCATCCTTTCAAACATACTCCCTTAATGAAAGACTGCAAA
Organism: Ifrita kowaldi; assembly: GCA_013398055.1. Classification (NCBI taxonomy): domain Eukaryota; kingdom Metazoa; phylum Chordata; class Aves; order Passeriformes; family Cinclosomatidae; genus Ifrita; species Ifrita kowaldi. The sequence continues at coordinate 7,601 of VZRS01015957.1, forward strand.
GTGACTCAAGGTGCCCTCAAACTCCTCATCCAAATCAGTAAAGATATTAAACAGGACTGGCCCCAGCACTGAGCCCTGGGTGCACCACCTCTGCCCAGCCAGATGTAACTCCGTTCTCTGCCTTTCCCTGGGTCTGGCCATCAAACCAGTTTTTCACTCAGTGTGCAGTGCACCTGTCAAGGCTTCTTCAGGAGGATGCTGCAGAAAGTGGTGTCACAGGCTTTACTAAGGTCCAGGGAGACAACATGCACAGCCTTTCCCTCATCCACTAGGTAGGTCACCCTGTCATGGAAAGAAATCAGGTTGATCAAGCAGAACCTGCCTTGCATGAACTTGCCTTGCATGAACCCATCATGGCTAGGCTTGAATCCCTGGTTGCCCTGCACATGCTGTGTGATGGCACTAAGGATGAGCTGTTCCATGACCTTCCCCAGCCCTGAAGTCAGCCTAACAGGTCTGTAGTTCCCTGGATCCTCCTTCCTGTCATTCTTGCAGATGTTCTTTTAGAGGAGCATCACATTAGCCAAACTCCAGTTGTGTGAGACCTCTCTGGTTCACCAGGACCTCTGGTAAATCATGGGCAGTGGCTTGGAGAGCTCTTCCACGAGCTCCCTCAGTACCCTCAGGTGGATTCCATCCAGCCCCATAGATTTATGCATGTTTAAGTAGAGAAGCAGGTCACTAACTGTTTCCTGCTGGATTGTGGGAGCTTCGTTCTGCTCCTTGTCTCTGTCTTCCAGCTCAGGGAGCTGGTACTCTGAGGACAACTGGTCTGACTGCTAATGACTGAGGCATTAAGTACCTCAGCCTTTATTTTTTGTGGCAATAATTTCCCTAACATCCAGCAAATGATGGAGATTCTCTTTAGCCCTCTTTTTGTTCCTGATGTATTCATCAAAAACAGTACTTTTTGTCATATCTTTTGGTGGTGGCCAGACTGAAGTTCTAGTAAGGGTTTTACCTTTTTAACTTTCTCTCTGCATAACTTCACAACACCTTTGTAATCCTCCTGAGTTGCCTGCCCCATCTTCCAAAGCTCATAAACTCTAGTTTTGACCCTGAGTTCCAGCCAAAACTCTCTGTTCAGCCAGTCCAGTCTTCTTCCCCACTGTCTCGTCTTTTGGCACATGGGGACACCCTGCTCTTACACGTTTAGGATTTCCTTCTTGAAGAATGCCCAGCTTTCCTGGATCTCTTTGCCCTTCAGAACTGCCTCCCAAGGGACTCTCTCAACCAGTCTCCCAACCAGGCCAAAGTCTGCCCTCCAGAAGTGCAAGGCAGTGGTTTTGCTGTTGCCCTTCCTTACTTCTCCAAGAATTAGAAACTCTCTCATTTCATGACGACTGTGGGACCACCACCCAGAAAGCAGAAACAATCTTTCCTAGGCTGGGTGACGTGGTGCCCCTCTGCACGTGACACCCACACTGATGTGCGGATGCATTACTGAGTTTGGGCAGAGAAGCAGTGCCAGTGTCAGCCTGCTCAGCACGGGGCAGGGCCAGCAGCACTTCAGCACTTCTCACCACCCACCTGTTTCAAAGGAACGCACAGAATTCATTTTCTTTCTCAGCACATGCACCTACAGCTGGCTGCCACTCCCATGCCATTCCTTCCTAGCAGGGAGGTCACGGAAAGCACCCAAGGAACATCCAGATCGTTTCCAGAGAGCCAGAAATTATCATCCTATTCAGCTTCCCCATGATCTCTTACTCTGCTCTTCTGCTGAGCAGCTTCCACAGGGTTTCTATCCCCAGAAACCGACAACTATACTTTCAACTCAGGAGCTGCTAACTCTGGCAAACCAGGGAAACTTTAATTCCAAACACCCTTCCAGCTGACTGGGGCAGGGGCCTCCTAGAATGATCCTAAGTGGCAACTTTTGGTACATCATATTCCTCTCTCAGAACAAAACAAAACAAAGCCACTTCTCTCCAGTTTTTCTCTCTCTCCTCTGGCTACTGTGTCCCCTACTTGTTATTTACAGACTGAGTCTTCAGTAAAATCAAGCAGGCAAACAGCTCCTTAATCCTCAGGTGAAAAAATATAACATTCCTAAGCTCTTATCTAACAGCACCCTAAACCCAAAACATTCCTCAGTTTTGGGCAACAGCTGTAAAACAAGGAGACCGAGTAAATAACATTCCCCAGCTCACTAATGATGGCTAGAGACAAGGCACAGGTAGAAGTAAACAATTATGTACTCCCAAGAGCAGACAGATCTTGAGCATCCCAAACTCTGCAGATGCTCTTCACTACTTCACTGGAATCATAGGAATTGCTTCTCTGCTCAGCAGAGCATAAAATCCCACAGAATCGCTTCATGAAAGGGTGACACTTATGCTGGAAGCATAGCAGGATTTCCCCAACATAAGGTTTCCATAAGAGTATTTTCCTTAGAGAACTATACCAAAGCCTCTGCAAGGGGGTAAAGGACCAGGAAGAGTTCTCTCTCCTGCTCTCAGCACAGGGCAGAAATTTCGCTTTGCAGAAAATAAAGAGCAAAGAACAATCTGTTTTCATTTTCCTGAAGCTACTGAGAACAAAAGAACACTAAAATTAGGATCAGTCCTTTTCTGGAATCAAACAGAAACTCTGTACCATCCACATTTCAGATTCTGTATTTGCCCTGTACCCTGGGAGCATTAGTACTGCCTGAAATCAGCATTCACATTTTTTAGTGCCTGTTTGCTCATGGACACCCAAGTACTGTGGTTTCGCCTCCAATACACACTGAAAAACTTCTGATCACCCATAAATAACAGCCCAGCATTGAAAACAAAGCTCAGTATCTGGCATGGGTGCTTGAGGCATTTCACAGCCTCATTAATTAAATTTCACAGCCCTCAGCTGGCCCCATCTTAAACATGAGGAAACAAGAATGGCAAATACACAAAGGTGCTACAAGTCCCTCGCTAGGGTCTCCCTTCCACAGGTAAAAGGGAATTTCTGATCTCTGCAAGTGCTGCTCCTTCAAACATTCCTGCCAGCATAGAAGGAGCAGTGATACTGCTCCCAAGTAATTCAGTCGGTGTCCCCCAAACAATTGTAGATCATCCATTTCTCTTTCTGGTCTACAGTAAATCATCTCTCCTCTGACTAACCTGTTACCCCAAACTCCAGCCCTCCCTCATGTACATGTTCCCCACTCTGGTGACCCCAACTGGGACTGACCAAAAAAGCCCTACCGTGGAAGAAGGCTCAGAGGAGCTGAGGAGGATGATGTGTCACCCCTGAAACTCAGGGAATAATGCAGAGTGTGACTAACCACAGCTTTTGCAAATAAGCTGACTTTATCTCAACACAAAGATTGACCACAGGTGATTTAGATAAATAGCTCTGTCAGTCCAGGGGATCGTGTGGTGGTGGAACTCCCTGAGTTCATTAAAAGAAAGTGAACACACCCCTGAGTTAGCCAGACCAGCATGGGGGGAGTGAACACATGGCTCTGCCCAACCCTGAGTATAAAAACTAAACAGTGGACAAAAGAATTCTGAAGAACACAGCTGGCTAGAGCTGACTTAAACCCACATCCCCTTTCCCAGTGACTGAGGCTGCCCAGTGTTGTGTGTTGTACTGTTGTACAGACCAGGAGTGCAGAACACGCTGTGTCCTCAGGGACCTGGGATTGCACTTGCTACATTTTGCTAAGAGTAACTTATGCCTGTATCAAGTTACCAGTATATTTGTATCACTCTGCTAAACCAGAAGCTTTCTGTAACATGGAATCTCTTCAAATCAGTAAACTGGATGTGAAACATTATCCCCTCCACCCGTGGACTACGGAAAAGAACCGTGTCAGAGTACTGGGCTGCCTGGTCTCAGCCTGCAAGATCGCAGGAGACGTGGAAGGATGCTGGTGCAAACTCTGTCCTCGGTGGCACAGCAAAGGAGAGAGCTGGGAGCCCTGCACACCAGGTATAGGGAGTGTGCAGTGGTATAGGCCAATGTATTCAGCTCCACTACTTCCTATTTTTGTTTCCTCAAAGAGTGCCTGAGTGCAATTGCCACAGGAGAAGAGCTCACCTTTCAGAGCCATAAGGGTGAAGAGGATTGGGTGGGTGGGAGCATAAGATGGGAGTTTTCCCATGCCATGTTGTTCCCCTTTCGTTCCTCAGGATGCACTTTATACTGTCTTTAAAAAGAGCTGCTGCTCTGCAGGGCATTAGAGGATCTGCAGAGGTGCTGCTCACACAGCTGCTCCAGGACAGGAGCACTGCCTGTAATGTGGCAACTGGGCTCACTCGCTGGCCTGCCTTGTGCCAAGCTCACCTTGCCCCACCAGCAGCCCCTGCATCACAGCTGGGACTCTAGAATAAACACTGAATGCCCACGGGCAACACACAATTTAAAAATAGCTTTGTCCTGCATATATAATTGTTTGCTGCATACTTGCATGTGGTTTGTCCTGTGCAGTCCTTCACTGAGGAATGAATACTACCAGGTACAAGCTTTTCCCTTCCAATATGCCACCTCTTATTTCAAACAGGTGACCTCAGTGCTGGCGTAGCAGAGCTGGGCTTTGAACTTCACATGGACATTAACTGAAGGTAGCCAGTACCATGCCCGGCCACGGACAGAGGAGACAGAGAAGTGGTTTGTCTCAGTCTTACTAGGGCACTGCCTACACAGAATGCTGAGAAAACACTGCCAGTCAAGGGGATTCCCACTTTCAGCATGAGCTTCTTCAGTTTAAACCCTGGCTCAGTCTCCCAGGCTTTACACAAGCTTCAGGAATGACCTCCCTGCACACAAGTAACTTAACCTACAGACAGGGTGCAACTCACCTGGTTAGCAATCTCCTGAACTTCTGGAGTAGCAGGCCCGGTGTCAGATAAGCCCCCAGGCATCATAGTGGCAGGTGACCTCTCTGAAGTCATGGGTGGCTCTGAAGAGGGAAGTTCAGTGCAGTCTGAGTGGAGTCCCCAGGTATCTCACATATATACACACACATGTGTCATGGAATCATGTGATCTGCAACACATGGAGCCTACCATTACTGAACTGGAGAAGGAGACAAACGGGGAAGAGAGGGAAAAAGCAATGTAAAGCACTGGCAATATTAATAATAAATGTAAAAAGCACTTAAAGAAGTGTTTATGGTCTTCACATCAAAAAGAAAAGCAAACGTCAATTTCCAGTCACCCCCATCTGAAAGAGAGTTGGTTTGGACTGCAACTGGAACCTCTTGCTCTCCACCCATGTGCAGATGACTAGGCTGAGCTCTTGGGAAACAGATCAAAGACACACCCAGTATTTGCCAACACCTTTCCCGATCAGAGGAAGGAATGCAGTTCCTTAGCATTGGTCCCATTCAACTTGAAATTGTATTGTCTCAATATCCTAAGTGGGGAAATGGGAGCAGATGGCATCTTACATTCAGTGACTTGACTTCCCTCTACCTGACCAGAAAGGTGCCAAGGTAAACACCAGCACCAGAAGTAGAAATAAATTCAATCCCAAGTTCAGGTAAGTACTGCAAATAAGGTACTTCTGCTTCTTTCCCATCAAACCAAGAGGTGCATTCAGGCAATCATAGTAGCAACAGAATATGCAATAAAATCTACTTTTTAACTCTATTGCCAATTTCCTGGAAGACAAAGTACAATTCCCCTTACTAGAGGAGTAGTATGTACACAAAAGCTGTCCTAATTTCAAGGTACGCTGCTGAAACACATAACATGAGAATAGAGTCAGAAGTATTCATTCTGCAGTTAGAATCACATGGTACAGTCACATTCGTGAATGTGAATATACAAAGCTCAAAACCTACTGGGGGAAGGCTAACAACTCTAGCAGCCCTCCCTGGTAAGGGAGAACTAATACTTCAAGACCACAGAAAAAGTTACACCCTGTCGGTATTCCTGATATCCCCCTCTCCAGCAAATACATGGAATGTTATTCCAGAGCGAGGACCAGAGAAGCAGCAACAGACCAGACACTTTTTAGTCTCTAGGGGTGCTTACATGGGAGCAGATGAAATGAGAATATGTGCTGCACACAGGCAAGGGGCATTTCTGCTGGGATCAGCATTAGGGAATTTGCTAGAAACAGGTGGGTTTATGGCCACAGCAAAAAAACTTATCTCTGTGCTACCCATACTACTGACCCTCTTCCTCACAGATTACCAGTGATGCAATAGACTGCAAAAAAGTACTTCAGATCTGACTTCAAGGCCTGGTTTTGGTACAAAGCCCCTGAAATTGAGAAACTGGGGCTGTAGGGGCCCTACACTCAACAGTATTGATGGGTATTACAATGTTACTGAAAAAGATACTGCAGAATTTTGAGCAGCAGTGCTGTGGAAGTGGACAAAAAGCATTGGAGGAAAAACAGTTGTCCTGAGACAACACTTTCGTGAACAAAGAGAAAAATCCTTCCAGTTCTCAGGAATAAAGGGAGTGGCTGTTAAAACTGGAATTCTGCCACTTTTACCAAGGTCTCCTCCCCAGATGAGGAGCTCCTCAAAGCCCTCTTCATGGAGGTGATGACAACTCAAACCTTCTTTTGCACACCCTGCTGATTCACCCAACTAAATGCTGATCATGTTCCACCACTTGTGCCTTATTCACTCCCCAGGACAGATAAGGAACTGGAAGAGCCAGCTCACCTTACTGAGGCCAGAAGTCAGAGAATGTGTCCAACAACCGCACAGCTAAAACAGGCTATTTTATAAACCTGTCCACTCACCAGGATACAGATCCCACTAAGCTACTTGGGAAGGGATGTTAAGATCCCCAAGGCAGCAGTACACTCCTGGAGAACTCCTGATTCTGTCTAGCAACAAATACACTGAGCACGAAGTCTAGGAGTGTTCATTTATAATCTTGGAAAGACTCTAGGTGTGAAACTAAAGATGTTAATGTGTGGAAGTCATTCACCAGACTCCATAATTCTGGGTTTGCTGGGTTTTGACTTCAGAGCATAACAACTTTTTTTTTTCCCCAAAATGCACAGAGTTGTGCAGAAGGGAAGGAAAATCAACACTTAATTGTCAACAAGTTGACGGTGAAGGTTTACAGAGGCAAATCAGACTGTTTCCTTTCCACAGCAGTGCTAATGATTGTCCCAAAATCCAGTGATATTTGTAAGACTGGGATGCAGTGTTCATCCTGCACAAGTATTTCATCAAACCACTTTGAATTGCTGACGTTTCACAAACCTGTGATCAAAGACGATCAGTGGCAATTGATCAACCTTATCTTGGGCAACCCCCACCTCCACCCCTCTCTACACTAAGTTTTGGATGTAATGAACCAGGAGTTGGAACACTGCCATGAAAAGAACAGCCACCCCCATTCCATCTCTTGCACAACACTGATAAGCTGGTGAGCATCCCCCCGTAGCGTTTGAGACACAGCTGGCATCAGTATCACATACCAGGCCAGCCTACGCTCTCCATGGGCACAGATGGCAGCTTCCCCTCACCTCACTGCACTGCTGTTATCTTGGAGGATCTCTGCTGGGAAACCACCACTGGCATTCTGTACAGCTTTGAAGCTGAGTAACATGTTGCACCATGTGCTATTCCAACATAGAAGGAACAGATCTTTACAGCTTACACACCACTACTCCCTGGTGCAGTTTAAGCAATTTTAAGAGGCGCAAGCTACAGCTGATAAAAATACCAGCACAGTAACAAAACAAAGCAAACAAAATAAAATCTTAAAATTTTAAAAAAACCCAAAAAAACCCCCAAAAACCAACCACCAAAATCCAAACCCCAGGGTTATGTATTTGCAAGTGATTTTTAAACCAGGAATTAAGTCAGCTCTGTAGAAATGATTGTGAAAGCTGAGTCAGTAAGGTCAGTCTTATGGCCTCACAGTGACAAGACACGTAATTGTGACTGGACATGACACATGGTGTGAATGTCTACAAGAGCTTCTAGAGGAAAGCAGCCCTCCATGTACCAGTCAGAGATCTGTTTTCATCATCACAGGAACAATAGCATTGATTTTCAGTGTGCTGGTCTGCAAAAAGGGTTTCCCCTCCTGCTACACACCCCGATTTTGAAAGATTTCTGACATCATACATGAACAAGGATCAAGAGAAACCTGACCTTCGGCAGCACAAGTTACCATAGCCCAGCCTATGCTGAGCCTCTTCCTCTCAGTCTGCTTCAAGACAACTGAATTCTACTGTTAAACATGTTCTATAAAGAAATTACCTGTTTCATCAGTCTTTCATGCCTACAGGCTGCAGAAGACAACAGCACTGAGTGCCAGAAAAAGAACACCTCTTTCTATTTCACGGAAGGAAAGAAGCACAAGCTTGAGAGGACTTTCCAAGCAAGCAGGATCTGCCCACCTCTATTCACCACTTGCAAGCAATAGGAAAGCCCTGGTAGAGGAGGCAAGACACCCACAGGACTCTGGACAGGCCCATCAGTTGTGCTCAAGTGCCTTTACTTGCAGAAATAGAAGTTAAAACCAGGGAAAGGTAACAGGAAAGGTAACAACAGCCCAGTAATTTTGTAACTAGCTCAATGGTAACATTGAAGCAAGGTTCAATCCCTGACTAAGCAGGATCCTGGAATCCTCAGGGGTCCCTAGACACAGAGCATTTACCTGCCTGTGTTCAGTGTGGCACACAGCTCACACCGATGCCGTTTGCACACATCCCACTGCACACCCAGCTCTGAGGCACTCAGCAAACAGCAGAGCTGCCTGCTCCTGCCCCAAGCCCCAACCTGTGGCATGCAATTCCATTTACTCACCTTGTGTTCCATCGAGTTCAACAGCAACATTCAAACAGCTTCTGAGCCACCTGATGTGCTCAGGGACTACTATGAGAGACAGACCTCTGTGCTCAGAGAAAACTAAATACAGCAATTTTAGTGCAATCTTAGTGCAAGCCTCTGTATGCCAGCTGCAAACACCCAAAGAAGGGATGTTGGGGATTTAGGAGTCTACTCATGGTATCAGTTTTTCATACTCAGGTTTGTGTAGGACTACTTGCTTGGCCTTGTATTCAAACTGAAAATAATTCTATGTCGGGCTGATTTTTTGGAGTTGTGGGTTTTTTAACATAGTTTCCTCATAACAAAGGCAAAAAAAAAAAAATCTGTGTATCACATCCATTTCACAGGTCATTTATCACAGCATCTGCTTAAGTGAAGAAGCTTTCCACAACAGCTGAGCAAACATCTGGATGGATAAAGGAAGACAATGATTAATTCTCATTACAGTCTCTAGTTTATACAGAAATAAAAGATTGTATTTCAAGACTATTGATCCAAATCTATACACACTCGTAGAAGTTTCTATCATACAACTGGCTTAAAAGGAGAATTTGCCCTTGCAGTTGATCCAAGCCCTGGAGAGAACAAATATTTTAGACACCTATACTAGAGATCAATATTAAAGTACCAACTTTGAAATCAAAACTGACTGTTCTCAGCATCTCATTAACTGACTGTGTCCTGTGGAAATTACATTAGTGCCAATTCAGCCCAGAGTTCTGAGCAGTATTTGATTTACACTTTGATGATAAACAATTACAGGAATTTAACAGCTGAAGAACAAACACATTTTCTGCTTTCAGAGTTGCAGAAAAACAATAAGAAATATTCAAGAATGAGTGCTCCAACTCAAGTAAAGTTCTGCATAAAGCAGTTGCAGTACCTTGAGAAAAAAAAGACAAAAATGAAGTTTGAACATTAGGATTTACATCCTCAAAGACTTAAAATATATTTCTGCCTCATTCTTAAAAAAAGGTAAGAAGAAATGACCCTGGTGCCTAAAATAAAAGGCCTCCAAGCAGTTTGAGTCTCTACTGCACAAACAACAGATAAAACAGATGCTGCTGCACAGATCTTTGCCAGCTCTCAGTAACACAGGTACATTCCTCCATTTATTTCCCACTCCCTATATATGCAGAGCTTTAGGGATGTGAGAGAATATCCAGTAATTTCATTGCTGTTGCTGAATTCCAAAGTGTTTGCAAGACGGGGCCTGTATTTTTAGAGTTCTGTTTAAGTTCAGTGGTTCTTAAAGTTGTATCACCAAGTAATAAAACCAGCTGGCAACCACACAGACCTTGTCACTTGACTGTCAGCCAATCTGAGATAAATATAAAACAAAAAGTAAAAAGTAAAATATACAGGTATAATTGCAGCAATTCAGCTTTCCTACTTATCTGCCTTTAAATGCTGTGTTACTGCAGGAGTGCTGCATTAAAGCTTTCTAAACACCATGGCCAGAATCAACAGGATCAGGTATACACAGCTGCCCTTTAGCTCAAACACAATACACCTTTACAACTGATCTTAAAGGTTCAGAGGGAGGGACAAAAAAGGGTCCCTGGACAGTCTCATTCCCAAATGAGACACATCTTCAGCTCCAACCCAAAGTGGTTTTAATCAACACCACATTCCCTATATAAAGGAAAACTCCAGAACTTGGTAATACAGACCAAAAGAGAGTAAGCAACAGATGCTGCCTGTCAGCACTGCAGGAGCAATGGCAAACCTGTATCCACACACAACTTGGGGCCACTGCTGCTTGTGTTGAGCAATTCAGAACAAGGCTGGTAACTTCTTACTTTCAGAGATGCTGAACTTTCTACTTGCTGATCAGTCTGCAATTTTTATTTCCTTTCAGGCTGTAGCAGATTATTTCCACAAAAAGACCATGTTCACTGATATTTTAGTAGGCACCAGCTCAGGGAGAGCCTTGTCCTCCCTGCTCAGGATGGGTTTTACTGTTTCTTCCCCTCTGGGATCACTGAAGCTGTGGAAGTTCAAGAAAGATGCCAGTTTTGCATTCCGTTTGAAAATTGTTTTAATACTATAAAACTCATTTGTTCACATATTTTGTACAAAAGATGAGTTGTTTTATCTTAATTACAGGAGAATCATTTCAAGATTGCAAATTCAGCTAAGTAGGTCCAAAACAAAACAAGACTGGGTTCTACTGGTTCTGGAGGGTCCCAATTCAGCTCACCCAAGGTCTCTTTCCAGTTTGGCTCTCACAGTTATGGACCACCTTGATGGAAAATACCCCACATCATCATTGACTCTTCGGAGGCTTGTAGTGAATTCGGCACCGCTCATTAAATACCTGAGACACCAAAACAGAAGAGCAAAAGTGAATCAGCCCCATCCAGGAAATGAGCAGAACTTCACAGACAGTTCAGGCAACTACCTCTTCATGTAGCACCCATCTCAGGCTGCCCAGCTCTGAGGTACCAATAAATGGTACTTACCAAGACATCCATCTCCATTCACCTTCTTTCCTGGCTTTAGTAAATCCAGAGTTTGTAGCCTGATGCTGGGAGACTGCACAGCACTAAGTGTTCTCCCTCAGATAATGCAGACTCTTAATCCTGGCAGCCTGTTATCATCAAAAATGCTGATGCCTTTTTGTTTTTAAAAGGGAGGGAAATAATCAATGGAAGGCTCCTGAATGGTTGTGTTCTGTCGGGTTCACTCTGGCATTCAAATTTGGGTGCTGTATTCCTGTTTTTCCTGAGCAGGCACATTTTAGATTGTCATGACAGCCAAGAAGAGCAGCAAGGGCTCCTGGAAGCCACGTGCACACTTCCAGTGATCTGCCTGCCTGTGCCAATGCTGCCAGCACGCCCTGCAAAGGGCACACCACTCCTGCCTCACTCACCTCTGGCACCTTCTCTGGGTAATATTTAGCCTACAGAACTGGATACTGAGGATCGTGTATATTTAGCCTGAACTGCTGCTGGCCTGCCCTAAGGAGGGCCAATAAACGTGACTATTTGAAGTAAGGCAGTCTGAATCCAAAGCAAAACACAGGCTCCCACCAAGGTTGCAGGTGCTCTTCACAAGCCATTTTGTTATTTATCAGCTTTTATCCAAACTCGTCCGGCACAAGTCCTGAAAGTGACACAAGCACCACCCAACACCAAGCTGAGGCTCTGGCAGGTGTTGGTTGTCCCACCAGCATTCCCACAAGAGCATATTTTGCCAAGCTGTCCAGGGATTTGGCAGACCCAAGTGCCTGTGATCATCAGGATATGAAGTTTTGTGAACTCTCCCATTGGCTTTATGTGCAAAGTGAGTGGACTTGTAATTTTGGGGAAGTTATCCAACACTTTATATAAATATACTATTTCAAGCTCTATCTTCCTAGAATCTTCTACAGCTGATCTTCTTATTCATAGTTCAGAACCTATGGCAACTTCAGCAAAAGTGAAGCTTGGAGCATGCATTAGTTACAGCATTGGATCTCAACAATTTTGAAGTAATTTTCAAGTTCCTTTCAAATTTAATTTGTTTTAAGAAACAGACAGGTATTACAAACTGCTTCCTACTGCAGAAAACAAAAGCTGTGATATAGTTTCTTTCACACATAGAAATTGTGCTGCCATTATGTTACCACATGGAACAGACACCTCTGGAAGAATTCAGACAAGGTAAAGGTTTGAGATCAGTGATAGAAGGAAACTGTAGAAATTAAGAGCAACAGGGGGTTCCTATTCAGAAACATTTTAGTACTAAACAAATTGCACCATTTTTTGTCCCTTGTCCATTAATGACATTTTAATGGCATGTATGTCTAAAAGGGTGCTGGAAATACTCTCTAAAGCACTGCAAGGGTATCTAGCATCAAACACCACACCAGCTTGCTTGCTATCATGCAAACTTTTGAAGTGTCTTTAACAGTAACTCCACAACCTATGGAAGGAAGATCAACACTGCAGTCTTACTAACACTGCCTCCTACCTGTAGGATAATTGAATCACAGATCTCAGGTTACTCAGGCCACTTAACTCCATTGGTCTACCTTTGAAGTGCTGTTCTCATTTTTCAGATATTTTTCAGGAAAAGCAATGGCTAAGAAACCTTAACATTCATGTTATTACGCAGAAGTTTGATTTTGCTGGCTTTTACATATTTGTATAAACCACTCCAACAATAAACTCCAATGTGGAGGTGCTGGACAGAGACTAATGCAAGTGTCTTGTTTGAAAATCAATTCCTTGTTTGGTATCATCCAAATTCCACTGCATGCATTTCTATAAAGTAGCATCCTTCTGTATGCCACTATTGCTACAGTCAGCCAATGTTTAAAAAACTGTTTCCTAATCAGATTTTTCCAATCAGTTTTCAGTTGTTTAGGGTTAATGGAAATACACAAGTGTACTTTCCAACCACAAGTCTGCAAGAGTAAACCACCAGCCTGCACACCAATAATGACTTCCATGTAACAAATTGCATTTGGTCTGCAACCATGACTGGTTCTAATTCCATCAGTGGCATTTTTACAGGCAGCTAAATGAGCCATTTATGTGTATATTCAGAGCACAGTATAGCAGAGCTGGAGATAAAACCCAGAAATATTTATCTCTTCAAGCCCCACTCTGAACACTGGCTGAGGAATACACTAGCAGGTTAAAGTATCCCTGCACCATGCATACCTCACTGTTTATAAACTCTCCATCTTCAAGAAAAATTAGACAGTTCTGTCACCAGTAACGCAGCTACAAGAAACCTCTGGGATCATTACTATATCTGGTGCTTCAGAATGAAGATTAGGGTGGGGGCTGTTACCCTATAGCAAAGTCACCCTAAAATATTTGCCCCTAGTGACCTGCATCATGTTGTTGTTAAGGCTGTGGCATTGCTTAGTCAGATCTGAGCAGGTTTAAAATTAAACTGAAGTGCAGGCTTAGCTTTTTGGGAGACTGCAGAGGTGTACTGATGGCAAAGCATATGTGGAAAACTGTGTAAATGCTAATTTCATCAGCCTGCACTGAGGTTACTGAAAAACACCCAAGACTTAAAGCTGTATTGGCTTTACACTGGTGCAATCTAGGGGACTAAAATCATGAAGTTGGGATTAAAAAGGAAGGTGCAGCTAGTACTAGCTATTTGCAAAAATTCTTTTTGCATTTAGAGAGGAAGAGAGGTTCTCTCTGCTGTATCAAAAGATCTGAAAAGCTACACCAAACCAGAAAAGGATGCCAGATGTGAAATGCTGCAGTGACACAATACAGCCACCTCAGAATTTAAGCTCAGTGTTAAAATCACCAGATAGACTTCCGGGCCATCAATCCAGAGGGTGACCTGCACCCTCTGCTGACACAGGAGAGCAACAGCAAGGCTGCCCTTTGCACCAGGGAGTGGCGGTTCAGGGATGAAGAAACTCCTTCAGGAAAAGGTTCAGCTTCTACAGCCGTACCCTCCCCTGGGCTCTGCTCAGAGTTGTGATCAGCACCAGATACAGCCAAATGTGAAAGACCCACCTCTCTGATGCCCAGAAAAGCTTTTCAGAGAAGTCACCACAGAAAAGCCTACGAAGTCCTCAGCCACTGGGCAAGGGGGAGAAAGGGACACAGGGAATAATCCACAGTCCTTCCTCCCCCCAAAATCAGGTGCTTTTCTTCTCTTGGCAGCGCAACTGATCTCTGCATCCAGAACTGGGAAAATGACTGACTTGAAGCATTTGCCCCAGCACTGCCCTCATCTATTTCTAGTTAACCTGCTTCATAAGGCCCCAGTCCCACACCTGCAGTGCAGGACAGTCTGTTGAGACAGAACATCATCACTGTTAAATGACTGAGTACCTTCCAGCTTCTGTCGTTTACCACTTCTTCAACATTGAGCTCCGACTGCATCAATTTCAACTGCAGAAAGTAACAGATAAAGAGGTTATTGTCAAACAGGTCTCCCTGCAGCCTTCAGTATTTACTACCATTGCAACTTTCCAGCTCCCAACCCCAGCACCAGGTGCACACCTACCCTGATGGTGCAAACCAAAGGGCACGATGTGTAATCACCCTGGGAGCCTGGCCCTTCCAGTCAGCCGGTGCTTGGGGCACACACAAGCCTGCAAGGGCATAGTGAAGGCAGACTGGCAAAGGAAGCCTGGCAGTAGACCCTGGTTACTCAGCCTCTATTCCTACCTACTGCCCATCAAGATTTGCCAGCAATTAACTGATTAACAGTGATGGCTTCACAGGCATAAATAACTGCACCTAATTCAAGCACTCAGCACAGGGAATGCCAGGGCTGGGGAAGGCTCTGCAGCCTCGAGTTGCCACTCCTGCTTTATTAGAGTCATATATGGAGTTGACAGCAAAGCTAGGAACCCAGTTAGGACTCTGGATTTAAAACTAAGGTTATAAACAGACCCTCTCTGCTTCACTTGCCACCTACTCAGTGCACTGACAGAAAGGGGTCTGCAGTCTGATCACGTGTGTTCATGCTGTCTGAACCAGTTAATATTTTATGTCATCACTGCAGGATAAATCAGCTCTACACAGATGCAAAAGCTCTGGCAAGAACTACCACAATACACAGTTCTTGAGCACTCACTTGACCCGTGAGAAGGGTAAGAATCTCTTTGTTTCACAGCTATTAGAAACCCCGAGGGCCATGTGTGACAGCTGTGTTCAGGTAATTTGGTCCTGAAGCAATAGTAGGAGGTATGAGAATCATCTGCCATTTTTTCCCATATTTAGGATGTATTCTTGTTGAAGTCTTTAACAGACTAAGAGTCAGAGTTTATTCATTTTCAATACACAGTTCCAATTAGAGGCCTGGTGAACAAGTGCAAGCCAAGACAGCAATCCCACTAAAAATTTTCCAAGTAAGATATCCAGGCACACAGAGTTGCTACAGTTGTTGGATGGACCTTCCCCCACCTCAATAGGACTTCGAACCGTTTGAAATAACAATCCAGCATCCACAGAGTGACTGGATGACCAGGATAAGTCTCTATAAAATAAACACTCAGAGGATCTTTCAAAGAAACTGCTAGTCCAAGTTCTCATTCAATGCCCCAGAAGTAATAATTTTGCATAAAGTCCTCCAATTTCTACAATAAGCAGGATGAGAGAAATACATATAACCACAGGAGAAGAGATCTGTATTGCAACCAAGTGAATAGATATTTGAAATTCTCAGTCTTAAAACTAGGATGTGTTCTGTCAAGATAGCATTTCTGACTTGTAGAAAAAACACAACTGTCATGGAGAGCCAAAAAAAAAAAAAAAAAAAGCAGGGAGATCACCTCATGAGATCCAAATACAAATCTGAGGTGACCTCATAAAAAATTTCTGAGGTGTTTCTAAATCATGGATTGCTCTGAACATTTGAAGCTACCTCCAATCATTTAACACTATCATTGTGATCCTCCCAGTGCTTTCAGTGAGAAGTTTTGGGCTCAGTAACTAAGTGATTTCAAGAATTAGCTCTGCTAACAAAATCTGTAGAAAATATTAAGCTACCATTCTAGTTTCCAAACTAACATCTGCCCTTGTTAGCAGTTCAGTAAGTGAGGCTTTAAGAATAAAACCACTCGCTGCCACATGGTTCTCTCAGTATCCTTTTCCTTACAAAGGGGGCCCTGGAACTGGGGTGAGAGCTTCAGTGGGGTTCCTTTCTCCACTTCTGATACTCAATCACCTCTGGTAAAGTACACTTTCCACCCAGAGGCTAGAAGGTTGAGAGGGCATTTGCACATTAGAATTCTGTAGGCAAACCCAGAAGTTTCTCTCACACCACCACAAGGTACTCCAAATATTAATCCAAGAAATACCAAACAACAAAAAAATTGTGTAAGTAGAATTCAAGATTGCCTGGGAGCATCTTGTAGAGGACAGGAAACGTTAAGTTGTACCTCAGTGGTGTCAGTCAGTGAAGGTTAGAATCCACCACGGGGAAGAACATGTGGTTTTTTATGGCGTTTGTGTAAAAGAATCTCAGAAAATGCTCCACTTGCAGGATAAAAGCAGCTCTCTGCCTTAAGGCCTTGGGAAAATAGTTCTCACAAGACCCAACAAGAACCTTGAAAAAAAGACTGCTTGACTCAGGATCCACTTTGGGTTCTCTCCATCACACTGGTCTTTCCATTTGGGAAAGATAGCCTCTTTTTCCTCTATAAGTGATGTCTAAAAGGCTCCACCACTCACCTTTGTCTGCTCTTTCCTGAGTTGCTTTAATAATGCTGCATCTTCATGGGCTTTTTCTCTCTCTTCTTTGAGAGTTTTCACTATAGCAGAAGTCTGAGAGATGCAGTTTTTGATGATTCTTTCTCTATTGGTGTGAGCATCCATCAGCTAAGTGGGGAGAGAAAGAAAGTCACAGTGACTCATCAGAGAATAGAAACCTACAAGTTACAAGTTTAAAAAAACACTTTCTAAAGTCATGGTATTGCTGTGTCTATAGAAATCCCTCTGAATTCATAATCCACAGGTAGGAAACAGCACTGCTTTGAGCAGCAGCTACTCCCAACTCAGACTATTCTGTGGCTCTTGTTCTTACCAAGTTAATCAAAAGTCAAAGGTAAACATGAGAAGGGGTCTTGCAGAGCAGTAGGAAAAGCAAGCACCCTTTTTAAAAGATCCTCAAAGGATCGGTATTGCAGAACAAAGAATTTCCCTGCATGGTTTTAAACTGAAGCAGTTGTTACATACGCGGGTGTGTGGAGATGTTGAGCAGGACAGTTAGGAATACACAAAACAGGATCTACCAAGGCAGTTTTCCTCAGACACTGAGGATGCTTTACTGGCCACTTCACGTGAGAAAGCAGCAGGAAGGGAGCTGGAAGTGGAAGGCGTGTGCACTCACAGACTGATACAGCTCTTTACACGTCTGGCCAGGATCAACTTTCCCCACAAAGGAAGCTGTTGGAATTGTAGTGTTTAATTCGTGGACAATTCTATCATCGATCGTTCTCATCACCCTGAGCAGCTCCTGTATTAAAAAATAGAGAGAGATACTTGGTTATACCTATAAGAAAAGCCTATTACAAAAAAAAATTGCATAGTTAAGTGTTTTAATAGAAACTAAACAGGATTCCTTACAAAGAGTAGAAACACACCAAAGGAACAATCCCACACGCAGGAGTATGTGCTGCAAACCCCAGAGTTTCCCTGGCAGCAAAGGCCAGAGCAGGGGTGAGTAACCGATGCCCCATGAAGTCCCCTGGCCCTGCAGGCAGCATGGACAGGCTGAAGAGCCTCTGCCCAAGTCCCCATCCCCGTTTCCAGATGAGAAACTGGGCACAACCTGCACCAAAATGGCAAATCTTAAATAAACCCCCCCACCATTCCGGGGGGCATGAAGCTGAGCTGGGGGAGATTTAGGTTGGAACACAGGAAAAAGTTTTTCACACAGAGGGTGGTTGGGCACTGGAACAGGCTCCTCAGGGAAGTGGTCACAGCACCAAGCCTGACCGAGTTCAAGATGTGTTTGAACAATGCTCTCAGGGGCATGGTGTGACCCTTGGGGTGTCCTGTGCCGGGTCAGGAGCTGGACCCGATGATTCCTGAGGGTCCCTTGCTACCCAGGATATTCTGGGATTCTGTGTTCGAGGAACAGGCCGGGTTCCACCGCCCCGCCAGCCTGGGCCCTGCTCTCACCGCTGAAGACACGGGAGGCACTTCACGCTCCGTTAAACGCCGCGGAGGCGCCCACGGAGCTCCCGCCGCCCGCGGGGGCTCCCGCTCCGCGAGCGCTCCGTCCCGGGAAAGGGACCTGTGGGGAAGGGGACATGCCCGGCCCCGCTCCTGCCGGAGGGATGAGGGAAGGGGAGCGGGGGAAGGCTGGATCCTGCTCCCTTCCCGCCGCATCCCGCCGGCCGCGAGGCGCGGGGTGACCTCGCGCACGGGG
>VZRS01015978.1:0-10733 GCA_013398055.1 Ifrita kowaldi
CCGGAGCCGGCATCCCCCTCCCTTCCCGGGAGAACGCTCCGTGAATCCCAAACAAACAGATTTCACTCAGCCCTGACTCTTTCAGGGCCGGGTTTTGGGGTTTTTTTCGCTTTCCCTTTCATGGCAGATTTTTGGGAAGGCGGCAGCCAATGGGAAGGGAGGACCGGGATTGCAAAGGGATTCAAAGGAGCCTTATCACGGCAGGGCCAGGAGCGCGTGGAGCCTTGGAGATAGCGGAGAGCGGGGCCTCGGATCCGCAGGCGTTCCTTTGCTTTTTCCCTCGGGAAATTGCATTTCCTTTCCCTGTTTTTGTGGTTTTCCAGGAGGGGTGGGATTCGGGACCGCAGGAATTCCGCGCATCCCTGGGTTAAAGGGTGGGTGGAGGGCGCTGTGGGAATAAATCCCAAAATCGTGGAGAGTTTGTTAAAGGCGAAGAAACCTGGAAATTCCAGGAAAACTTGGGAAAAGGAAAGAGATTTTGATGCTCAGCTGTTCTTTTTTTGGGAGGCACGGGTCTGGGGTTTGAGGGGATAAAGGGACGGAGGGATGGATGGATAAAGGATGGATGGATGGGAATGTTCACGTGGAGAAGGGAAATTCCAGGGAGAGCTCAGAGCCCCTTCCAGGTCCTGAAGGGGCTCCAGGAGAGCTGGAGAGGGACTGGGGACAAGGGATGGAGGGACAGGACACAGGGAATGGCTTCCCACTGCCAGAGGGCAGGGATGAATGGGATATCGGGAAGGAATTCCTGTCTGTGAGGGTGGGGAGGGGCTGGGATGGAATTCCCAGAGCAGCTGTGGCTGCCCCTGGATCCCTGGAAGTGCCCAAGGCCAGGCTGGATCAACCTGGAATAGTGGAAGGTGTCCCTGGATCTTTAAGGCCCTTTCCCACCCAACCCGTTCCCACAGCTCCGCTCCCGCTCCCAAACCTCCTCCCGTTCCCGCTTTCCCGCTCAGAGGCACCCAGGCCTCTGGATCCAGGAGCTAAAGAGGAGCCACAGGTTCCTGAGGAGGATTTGGGGAGGAATCGCCAGCGGGAAGGAAGGACAAAGCCCCGGCAGCACTCGGGATGACCACGGAGTGTTTTCCATCGGGATTTAAACCCAGTTTGCCCTCTGGATGGAAATCCCGCAGAAACGGGAAGGGCTGCGGAGAGGCTGAGCTGACCCAACCCAAATCCTGTCCCAAATCCGTGGTCTCGTCCCTGCGGGAACGCGTGGGCAGGGTTTGGTTGGGGTTCTGGAGGTTTGCTCCGGCTTTTCGGAGCGTTTGTTTTTCCCTTTTCCCTCGGCTTGGCAGGATTTCAATCCTCCTCTCCTCAATAAAAGCCGCGCGTCAGGCTCTGGGATTTTTGCTGGAATGACCTTTTCCACACGCACAAAACCCAGAGCTTTCCCCGCGTTCCGAGGGGGAGAGACTAAAGCTGGGTTTGATGAAAAACAAAGCCAGCGACGCCACGGGTGAGATCCCTCTGTACCGGGAAAATGGGAATCGCGGGGGGTTTCGGCTCCGCGGAATTACACCGGGATAATTCGCATTAACACCGGGATACTTGTGTGGGATGGGGCGGAAAAACCTCTGAGATCCCCCTCAGTGCCCCCGGGATGCTCAGAGCCATCCCAGCACCACGTTGGGAGGATATTCGGGATATTCCAGCCTGGATCCAGGAGAACACAACCGGCCTGTTTTCCATCCCCACCTCCTGATCTCCGCGGGGCAGCCCTGGGATGAATCATCCCCGCTGGAATCCGTGGAAGCTCCTCGTGTCCTGGTGCCTCCGCCTCGTTCATTAGCACATTGTTGAGGTTCATTAATGGAGTGTAAAACCGTAATTAAAAATAATCCCCTTTTTTTGAAGAGAAAAAAACAGAGGACGTGGAGGGAGGGGAAATAAACCCGGAGCCTGAATGGGCTTTAATTGCAGCTGCGGGAACACCACGGCAAAACGATTTGCTGGGTTTGTTTTTCCTCCGCCAAGGATGAGCCGGGAAAAGCTGGGGAAGAGCCCAGCCCCGGGAAGAAAGCTGCAGACATCCCCATCCCAACCGGAATCCGTCTTTTCCCGACAATCCCAGGCCTGGCTGATCCCTGCGCGGCAGCGGAGCAGGG
The DNA here is from genome assembly GCA_013398055.1 of Ifrita kowaldi. NCBI lineage: Eukaryota > Metazoa > Chordata > Aves > Passeriformes > Cinclosomatidae > Ifrita > Ifrita kowaldi. Next base: position 2,109 of record VZRS01015978.1, read on the forward strand.
CTGGGGTTTCCCTGATTTATCTCCCGGGGCGAGGATTTCATTTCGAGCCCGAGGATGCTCCAAGCAAAGCCGGGCCGGTTCCAGCCTTAATTGGGCCGTATTTCAATCCCAGTTCATCCGTTCCACGCGGATTCCTTGTCCTGGCTCCATAAAGTTTTATTAAGTGATACATCAAGATGAGGGAGGTGCCGGTCCCTGGCTCTGCTCCGGGGCACTCCGGGAATTCTTCCTGCCCGACTCCAGCGGGAACCGCTGGGAACGTCGTTCCGTGGGGAAAAACGTCATCAGGAGGGGGATTTACAAAAACGGGGGAGGACCAGGGTGAGTCCATGGGCAGCGGGGAGCTCTCACCAGATTTTTGGCTGCTGCTTGGGTGTTGCCTGCGGATAATTCAGGATTTTGGGGATTCCAAGGCTGGAGGAGGAGTGGGATGTCCTGAGATGATGGGAACCGGGATGATCGGGATATCCGGGATATCCTGGGATGACACCGTCACAGGAGCCAGGGATTCCCCTTTGCCGGCTGCTCCCTGCCCTCCACGTGCTTTTTCCACACCTTTTCCCTGTGCTGCTCTTCCCTGCTCCCCGCCAGCCGAGGTTATTTCGGAAAGCCATGGAATTACCCCGCGTTATCCACGCTCAGCCGCGTGTCCCGGAGACCAGGAGGTGACAATTCCTTTGTGAAAAGAAAGAGGAGAAATGGATTTGGAGCTTCACGCGAGGTTCCAAAACTCATCGAGGTTCCAAAACTCATCAAGGTTCAAGAACTCCTCGAGTGCAGCAGCATCCGGAGCGGCTGGAAGTTGGAAACGCGGGATTCCCGTGCTGGAAGCGTGGGAAGGAGGGAGCAGAAGGCTCCACCAAGCACCGGGATGATCCCAAATCTCCTCCTGGGAACCTTCGGTGTTGTCACCGCAGCCACCGTGGAGAGACCTTGGCGCACATTAATGGCCCTTGATTTAACTCGAGTTCACGTTAGATCTCCATGTTGATTGCTGGAGTTAATTACGGAGTTAATTACCAGCTAATCGCTTTGTTGCTAATGGCTGTGACGGGTTTTTGGCAGGGCTGTCAGGAGGGTCTCCTGGGCGGGATCCTTGGTGAGGAACCGGAGACGCTGAAGGAGAACGATTCCGATATTTTTTCCTTTGATGAACAGTAAATTATCCCAGTATCTCCCACTCTCGCGCTCGCTCGTTATCCATGGATAATTAGGAGTGAAGAGCTGCTGATCGGGGACCATGGAAATTTGATTTTTTGATGTCACAGATTGGGGTTTGTCCCTCATCTCCTTCTTCCCCTCCTTCCCCCATTCCCAGCCCTGCTGCACCTCCATCCCAAAGCCTCTGCATCGTGTTCCGGGAGAATTCCAGGGCTTCTCTGGGAATTCCATCCCAGCCCCTCCCCACCCTCACAGGGAGCACTTCCTTCCCAATATCCCACCCATCCCTGCCCTCTGGCAGTGGGAAGCCATTCCCTGTGTCCTGTCCCTCCATCCCTTGTCCCCAGTCCCTCTCCAGCTCTCCTGGAGCCCCTTTAGGTCCTGGAAGGGGCTCTGAGCTCTCCCTGGATCCTTCTCCTCCCCAAGTGAACATTCCCAGCTCTCCCAGCTTTTGCAGCCACCCTTCAATCCCCGCAATCCCTCGGCAGAGCTCTCCTGGCAGCGCTCCCCGGCTGCTCCCGGTCCCTCCTTATCAACTCAGTTTTATATCCCAAATCCCTCCCTGGCTGCGGGGTGGGAATGAACCTCCCTCCCTTATCAACGAGGTGCACGCGCCGGCACCTCGGGGGAAAACCTGGGACCTGAGGGAGGCAGAGGGAAAACTCCCAATCCTGGCATCCCTGCCAGCCCGGGAGGTGTTGGGAGGGTTGGAGCGGCGGCGGGTGGATGGCAGGATTTGCTTTCCTTTCCTGGAGCGAGATGCGGGAGTGAGATCCCAGCCTGGAGCCGATCCCATGGAGAAGGCGGCCAAGCCTGGGAGAATCCCGGTGCCAGGGCGGCTGCAGCTGCTTTGGAGAGGTGAATCCCTTCCCAATTAGCTCTGGAATGGGGTGGGATGTGGGGTGAGGGATTTCCATCCCGCTTTTCTACCAGAACTCACTGAATTCCCTGCGCTGGAGAATGAGAGCTCCTTCTCCAGCCCCCCTGAGCCCTTTGAATTCCTCACAGGAGCTGCCAAGCCCAGGAGGGAACAATTCCATGCTGGGATGATGGAGATGCAGGAAAACCCTTCCAGCACCACCAGTGAGGGGTGGGAATTCACATCTTGGACGACGTGGAAACCTCAAAACGCTCCAAAAATTGGAGCAGGAGGAGCTGGGCCGTGCTGGGCTCGGATTTATCCAGCCCCAGATCCCAGCAGGATGGATAACCCGAGGCTCTGGAGCAGCCCCTGACCCCGTCCACATGAGTAATTCCATGGATTTCTGTCGTCTGGATGCATTGGGAAATAACGATCTGGGAATCGATAAACGCTCACAATCGCGCCCCGCAAACACAATGAACCCGTCCCCATCCCTCAACACCAAGAAAACGCCTCCAGAACCTGCTACAGCTTTTTGTGAGCATCCCAAATTAAGCTTTCCTGGAAATCCGGCGCTGGGGCAGCTCCTGACACCTGAAAATTCCTGGATTTTTTTCCCCCCCATCTTCTTTTCAGGGTGCTGCAGGGCTGGAGCTGAATGGATGCAGCTGCAATCAGCCTGCGGTGAATGATGCTCCAAATTGCAGCTCCCGGGATGCCGGGGGTAGAGCGGAGCCGGGAGCAGGTGACGGCGTTTGAATGTCACTTAAAGTTCATTTTCATTATTTTAATTGTCACCGGGAAAATCTCCCCATCCCGGCCTGATTATGCGTGGAGAGAGAAAAATCAGGATTTAAATCCCAATCAGTCGGAGCTGGAGGTGTTGCTGCAGCGCAGGCAGCGGGGCCTGAGCTGTGATTAAAGCACGGGATTGGCGATCCCGGGAAAGGCTCCAGGAGCCTCGGGAATGGGCGGGATTAGCGCCGGGACAAAGCCAGAACTTCGGGATGAGCTTTTCCAAGGATCCGGGTACCATGGACAGCTCCTGCCCTGCTCCTGCGGCCTCCGTGTCCTTGATCTCTGCAGGGAAAAAGGGGCAGGATCTGGGGGGCCCAGGGGGCAGCCGGGGGTTATCAGCTGGAGTTATCAGCTGGAGTTATCAGCTGGAGTTATCACATGGAATTACCACATGGAGTTATCAGCTGGAGTTATCACATGGAATTATCACATGGAGTTACCAACTGGAATTATCACACGGAATTCCAGCCCCCAGCTCCACGGCCACCAATAGCAGAAGGAGCTGGAGCTGCTGGAGCAAGTCCAGAGGAAAACACGGAGCTGCTCCAGGGGCTGGAGCCCCTCTGGAGCTGCGCTGGGAGAGCTGGGCGGGTTCACCTGGAGAAGGGAAATTCCAGGGAGAGCTCAGAGCCCCTTGCAGGGCCTAAAGGGGCTCCAGGAGAGCTGGAGAGGGACTGGGGACAAGGGATGGAGGGACAGGACACAGGGAATGGCTTCCCACTGGGAAAGGGGAGATTTGGGTGGGATTTTGGGAAGGAATTCCTGTCTGTGAGGGCAGGGAGGGGCTGGGATGGAATTCCCAGAGAAGCCGTGGCTGCCCCTGGATCCCCGGGAGCACCCAAGGCCAGGTTGGGATATCCTGGTCTCAGGGAAGGTGTCGGGGTTGGAACCTGATGGGATTTAAATCCCTCCCAACCCAAACCATTCCAGGATTTTGGGATCCCACCGGGCAGAGCCAGATCCGGCTCCTTTAATGCCAACAATTAAGGGGGGGAAATAAAAAGCTGCTTCATAAAGGGCTGCAAAGTGGAAGCTCCTTCCACACGAACCAATCTGCAGGGAGCCGGAGCCGGTGGGATCCGGCAATAATTTAATAACCAGCTCGGGAGAACAACAATGAATTTAAGAGCATCAGGGTGGCATTTTTGTTTCGTTTTTTGTGGTGGTTTTTTTTTGTTTTTTTTTTTCCAAGAGAGAAACATCGGCTCCGCGGGGAAATAAATGGAATAAACGGAGCCCGATCTGCACAAACATTTGTTTTGTTATCTCCGGAAAATCAATAAACACGGGGCAATTACGGCCTCGATGAATCCCCCAACTCTTCGGATTCTCTCTCCAGGCTTCCTGCTCGATGGGAATTCATTACATTTCCCTTTCTTCATCCGGATAAATTCCTGGTTTTTTTCCTCCTTTTCTGAGCCCGAGTCATGTTTTTTCCTTGAAACGTTTCATTTCCCTTTCCCTGGCATCGTGGAGGGAGAGGGAAGCTCCCCTCAGCTCCCATCTAATCCAATTAAATGTAATTTAATTGCCGGGCAGGCTCAGATTCGTCTGGAATTCCAGCAGCAAATAAATCAGAATAAAAAGCTCGGCCTGACGTGGATTTTCCTGGTTTCCAGCTCGAATCTCCCAGTTTGGGTTTCAGCAGCTCGGCCAAGCTTGGCTTTACTAAAACCGCGCCTATTCCTTCTCTCTCCGCTGATTCTGGAGCCGTCTGGATCAGATCCAGGGAGCAGGAGCATCCCAAATTCCCCTCTGCCCCCGCTCCTGCCTGCAGCACCTTTAGAACGCTCAAACCTTTGGGATACTCTTCCCTATTTTCTGTTGGAGCAGTTCCCTTCCCTGCCCCGAAATCTGGGAATTCCCCATGGAGACAACAACGGCCCCAAAGCGCAGAAAAGAATGGCGGCAATTATCACCAATTATCACCCCGGGGTGCCCAATTATTGATTTTTAACGAAGGAAAAGCGCCGCCTGCGCATTCCAGTGGGGGAGGAACCGAGAACACATTCCCAGCCCATTGGAAAAGCCTCTCCGGGAATTCTGCCATGAGCTGGAGATTTCACCTCTCACCACAAAATCTGGCATTTTCACACCAGGCTTTCGTTCCTCTTTTTTCCCGTTCTTTTTTTTTTTTTTTGGCTAAAACCTTCCCATGGAAACATCTTTGGAAACGCGGCTTTTCCAACCTCCTGACGGGGCTGGGAGGAGCCTCGGGAGCACCAGGAGACAGCCCGGACTGCTCTGGGGGATTGGGATTTATTTGGGATGCTCGGGAAGCTTGGAAGGATCCCGTGTCCCCTTGTCCTGTCCCTGGGAGCAGAGCCTGACCCCGCTCCTGTCCCCTCCAGAAGGTCCCCTCCGATCCCTCTTTTTTTCCAGCATCTCCTCATCCCAGACACGCTCCGAGCAAAGTGTGATGGATCTCCCAGGTTCCAGCAATCAGGGAGAAGAAAACTGAATTAAAAATAAATTAAAAAAAGAACAATCCTGGAAGCAGGGAACGTTTCCCACTCTCGCTGAGGGTTTGGAGTCTCTCCCTCGCCACTTCCCCCAGGGATTGCTGCTTTTTCCCTGTAATTAGCAGCCAAGTGTGAGCGCTGCCAGGAGCCAAGAGTCTCCCTCGGATCCCACTCGGGCTTTTCCCCCCCGTTTTTATTCCCGGTGTTTTCTTCTCACCACTCTCAATTAAATCCAGACCCGCTGCCAACAAATCCCTCGGAGCAGCCAAACCCTCCCCAGGCGGGCGCTGGATCCTCCCCCGGCTCCGGAGCCCCCGGGGTGTCCCCGTCACCCCCCGGGAAAGGAACAGCTCTGCTGGATCCGATGATCCCGGGGGTCTTTTCCAGCCTCGAGGATTCCACGGTTTTGGGAAAGAGCAGCTGGCAGGAGCGGCTTTGAGCATTTTCAGTTCCTTTTTCCATTTGCCCCTTTTTCCTTCTTATTTATCACAGTTCAACTCCCGTTTTGGAATTTCGAAGCAAAAGATAATTTCAGAAAGAATAGATTTTAGAAAGAATGGATTTCACAATTCATAAATGTTATAAAATTCATTTAAATTTTTGATTTTTTTTTTTAGAACAACATTTTTTAGCTTCTAACTTCACCATCAGGACAAACCAAGAAGTTTTATCCTCTCCAACCCTCGTGCTGGTGCCATGGAATCCTTTTCCTTGGCCAATCTGGGAATGCCGAGGCCAAGGGAGATTTTGGGGAGCCCTTCCAACTTTTCCTTGGCATTTTTTGGCTGCCAAACTCCTCCACTCTGGACAGAACTCCCTGAATAAAACATGAAGCAGAAAGCAAATCCTTCCTGGCACCTGGATCCTTCCCTTCCCAGGGCAATCCCGAGGTTTTAATTGCTTGATTAACTGCCGGAGTCACTCTGCCAGCAGCGATAAATAAAGTTAATTAATATCGGGAAACTCCTGCCAGAGGCTGGGAATTACCAGGGAACGGAGGGATGGGATTTGGTGGGGAAGAGCCCAATTCCCTCTCCTCCCTTTCGTTATCCATCATCCTTTATTTGTTTGGCTCCTGGAAGGAGCTCGGCTCCAATTCCTGCTCGTTTTCCTTCTCTTTTTCCCTCCCTCCTTCCCCGAGGACCCGGAGCGTTAATCAGGGAAGAGTTTCTGTGATTAAACACATGGAAATGACGGGATTTTCTCCCGGAGAAAGGAAATCTGGTGCCAAACGTGGAGTGGGAGCATCCTGAGGTGCCAAAAGGCGGGAGGAAAACAGGGAATGATCGATTCCAACAGGACAAAAACCACAGGGGCAAAACAGGGAATTACTGATTCCGACGGGACAGAGTCCCTCACCCAGCAGATTTCAGCTTTTCCTTGAATGATTTTGTTGGGATGAAGTTACGGGTCCTCCACAGATCAAGGGAATTTCTTGGCATGGTTTTGAGGTTGGATTTTACCAAGGAACGGCTTGGAGCAGCCTGGGATAGTGGGAGATGTCTCTGTCCATGGAATGAGATGGATTTCAAGGTCCTTCCAAGCCAAACCATTCCCTGATTCCGTGGTTGATCCTGGATCTTTCCGAGGTCGGTACAAACCCCCGGTGCCAAATCTCCCCACGTTTTCCTGGAGCAGGATTTGGCCCTGGATCTTTGCTGAATTACCCAGTCAGACTCTCTGACCTGACCACATTCCCACGGATTTTTCCCAGTTTTCCGAGCGTTTCCTGCAGGGAAGAGCTTTCCGCACGTTCCCCCTGCGGCGCCTCGGAAATGTGCTCCGACATCTGCCAGCCTGACTCCTCCAGAGCCATTTGGGATAATTTGTGTGCTCTGGAATGACATGGGATTCGTTGGCGAGATGGAAACTTCTCCCTGGATCGTCGGGAAGGGACGAGGATGGGGCTGGAATCTCAACTTTATATCCCAAATCCCTCCCTGGCTGCGGGGTGGGAATGAACCTCCCTCCCTGATGGAATTCGTGCCCCGTTTATCCTTCTAAATGATTCCTAAATGATTCCTGGATGATTTCCTGTGGAAAAGGAGGGTTTGGGATTGTCTCATGTGCAAGGAGCGGTTTTTATCCCTAACTGCGACCAACGCTTCATTGTTTACTCTTCCCCGCCCATGGAAAAAAATCCGGGAGCGACAAAACCCTGCCTAAACTGTGCCCGGAAAAGCTGGATTTTAATCCCAGCCTTGCCAGGGAGGAGCTGAGCCCCTTCCTTTTGTCCCTGGGCTCATCCCGGCTCTTCCCTACGGCAGAATCCAGGGAAAAGCGGGGTTTGAGGGATGTTCTGTCCCCTCCCTGACACTGACAGAATTTTCCCATCTTTCCCCTTTTTCCATCCCTTCCCAACCTGGAACCGTGAGGGACGAGGAGCTGCAGCGCCCGGAGTTGGAACAGGTCGGGTTTCAGAGCAGAATTGGTTGAAATTGCCCAAATTTGTCATTTTTAAGGCCAGGAGTTGCCGCTTCCCACGCTGAACCTGACATTTTACCTAATGACGGCCATGGAAATTCACCCAGGAATTCCCAGCTGGCTGGGGCTGGAGCGAGGCTGTTTTTAAATCAACACCTGACCTTTGGAAATGGATCCCAGGATTAATGACCAGGTCAGGTTTCATTTCCACCAGAGCTTGGTTGGCTTCATTTTCCAGACATCCAGACCAGGCACTGCTCCTTTTGCTTTGAAATCCACCAAAACTGATCCAGGTATCCCAAAATCCCTCACCTTGCAGAGTTTTCCCTCCAAGGAATTAAGCTGAGCTTTCCCCACCCCATACTTTTATAAAATAAATAGATTTAATCCCATAAAGCCGTGATTTAATTTGACAGAAGTCCCAGAGCTTCACTCTGAGGCCGGGAGTTCAAACATCCCAAACCAGAGCCACAGGGCCTGGAAGAGGATCCCAGGGAATGGTTGGAAATGGATTTCAGGGAGATTAAAATCCAGCGTGGTCTGGAGCTGCCGAGAGCCTCGTGGGGGCCGTGGAGCGGGGATTGTTGGGATGAGCTTTGCTTTGGAAAATCCAATGTCGTGGTTGTTAACGACGGAATTTCCGTCCCTCCCAGCCTCCGCACCGTTTCTCGTCTCCTGATTCCCTGGACAAGGATCCGAAGCCCTTTTCCAAAGGGGAAGGAGCTGCTTTGGGGATTAGGAGCAGCACTGGGGTCAGTGGACGGTCGCAGCCTCATTCCCGGTTTGTGGGGCCGGGAAAAGGAGAATCGGCTCTTCCCGGAGGATGCCAAACCCTGGCTGGGGCTGGCAGGGAGGGGAGGAGGGGCTCAGCCTCTGTTCCTGCAGCCCTGAGCCCTGGGAAAGGCTGGAGAGAATGGA
>VZRS01015979.1:0-26197 GCA_013398055.1 Ifrita kowaldi
GTTTCCTTAGAGGAGCTCTTGGTAAATGATTGATCTGCTAAGGAACAAATGAATAGCTGAGGTAATAATTTCTTTCAGCATCCCAGCTAGACCTTGAAGAAGACAGCTTGTTCCCAATCTCAGACATTTCCACCAGTCAGGAAGGATTCTTACCTGATCTGTTCAGCATGGGGACTACTACCAGTGCAGACAGGTTCTCTGGTTTAATAAACAAGAAAAACAAATGCAAAAGCTATCATTAGGAAAAAGCTTTAGCATAGAAATGGATTTTACAAGGGCAACAGAGGTCTGCTAAGGATCCTGTAGGCGTTGCTGGCATTACCTAATGTGATGTCTTTGTTAGTTGTCTCCAAAACAGCGTGTCTGTACCCCAAGGAGTGCAACAGACAATTCAGCGGAGTGCAGGAAGAATATATTTTTGTACCATTAAAAAATAAAATAAAAATATGAGTTTTTAAAGCAGTGTTTCTTTCATCTTTATCTCATCCATTTTAATTTCTCTTTCTTTTAGGTTTTGTAATGTACATAATACGTTAATACAATAGTATATCTATAGAACTTATTTATAAATAAACGTACAAATATTGAGGGGTTGTGCTCAAAATTTTTTTACTTGGGATACATGATCAAAGAAGTTTGGAGACCTGTGTCTTATTGGAACCATTCTGCCCTGGATGTTTGTCTGATCAGCTGCAGAGCATGAGCCTCAGTACAGCTTAGGACTCCTCGAGTGGCTAACCTAAAGTAGCACTATTGAAACAGATTACCTGTTTTTTCCACTACGGAAAATTAATCTTATGGGTGAGTGACAGGGACAGATCAGGCTGCTGATATAGAGACAACATATTGCTTCCCTCCTACTCATCTCCATCTTCTTCTGGGATAGTACTTAATATTTTAAGAAATTCTTTGATGTTTTCCTTGCTTTAAAAGGAAGGTATGTATACATTGGAATTTCAGTGCTGCAAACCATATGTCAGTTCTGGAAAAATACCTCTGGTGGTGACTCCAGCATTTGTGATACAAGGTGAGTGAAGCAGCCATATAATGTTAAACATTAAGTTACTCCATGAGTAATGGGTTCATCATCCAAAAACAGGTTTTTGAGCTGGAATATTTTAGCAAATATTCTAAAATAGCTTTGTCAGCAATTAAAAGAAATGAAAAGAGGAAATAGGTGTAATAGTATAACAAATGTTTGTATTGGCATCCTACAGCAGAAATGCATTCAGTGAAAAAAGACTGAAGAAGTTCAATGTATGTTAAAAAATCAGGTAAGAAAATAATTTATTTATTTATATAGAATTGATAAAGTCATTAGGAGCAGAAGGAACCCCTTCCACAGTTTGCTTGACTGACATGACTAAATGATTTGTAGTAGTATTCATTCATTATTTGTAGTTGAAAAGATTGAGTTTGTCTAGACTGGAGCAGAAGAATGTTTGGAGGGCTTATGTAGGAAGGAGCTCATTATCTGTGTTCAGGGTGAGTTAAACAGGAGTTCCAGGCTCCAGACTGAGTAAAGAGTCACATCTGGAAGATTTTTTTCTTTTTTCTTGTTCATAGGTGGCATTTGAACAAATTGCCTGGGAAACTTACACTTCCCATCATTCTGCCTAAGAAAATGTTGGATAAGAATTTAGTACTAGAAATTGAACTGATTCGGCCATAGGGAAAGGATATAAGGAAATAAGACCCCATCCAGCCCTATTTGTTTTGTGAAACTTATTTCTTATATTGTTTTGAGTTATACAAGGCTAAATCTGGGTTTTGGTCTACCTTTGCTCTATCTGTCAGTGAAAAATTCTAGAAGAGTCAACCCCAACAAATATTTGATCTATAAATTCCCCAAAGTCCCACGGATTTTAAGTGATGTGTTTTTATTTTGCTATATTGATTGTGTAATTATGTAAAGCTCTACTGTAACAAGCCACATGTTCTTGAAAGTGTCTGTATGGAATTCAGGCTTGGCCACAGTTAAAGTTGTGAAAGGGTACCTGTTTAAGGCAACAGTTCTTTTCTGAAAACAGGGTTTCATTGTTAGAACTACTGATCTATTTAATTTATGTAGCTAACTATGTATTTTGCTCTTGCTCAATTGTGTAATTCCACTTGTGTTTTATGATCCCAAGTACTTTGCATACATAAATCCATCTCAGGAAAAGGCTGAAGTTTTCAGAACTGCTTTCTTAATTTAAGAGCCCAAGACAGATTTTGCCTTCTGAAGTCACTTAGGCTTCATAAAGAAACACTTGCCTCAGTGTCTCTTTCCAAATACCTGCTAGTGTGAAACGTGGGTGGGGTGCCTGCAACAGCAGAAGTGAGTAGGACGAGGCCTGTGTGACAACAAAACCCAAACCTAAGAGAGCTGCTCATTTTATTTTGCTTGTTCTTCACAAGTTTGCTTCTGGGAGAGGGGCTGCTCTTGTCCACCTGCATGTACATGAATTCAACAAGCTGCTAAGGGGGAAAGTCAGATTGGGGTGATGAGAACAAGGGAAGGTGGCTGAGATGTGGATGCTGGAGGGACAGTGGAGTACAAGGAGATGACCTGTATTGGTGTTAACACACCATGGTCAGCTGGTTAATGTGGGGAGAAAATTGACTTCTCTGTGGAAAGCTTTCACTGTCCTGGACAGACATCTGGGACTTTAAATGTTGTGAAGACATTATTGAATTAATACTCACTGCATGCAGAGCTTATGAATACTCTGGTTGACAATATACAGGGCTTTTCAAGGATTTCAGATAAAGAAATCAATTATAACTTGGCAAAGAAAGGCTAGTACAGAAGTGGTTTTTTGGTAGCTGTTTTTCTTGTAAAAGAGTTAATGTGAAAAACTCTGGTTCCTGTCTTCCTTCCACTGTTTTCCTCACAGGACAGTTAGTTGACAGTTTAGGAGAAACCCCAGGGAGCCAGTGAAAAAGTCCAATGGTTTTCACTGGTTTTATGAGACATTTTTTAGAAGGATAACATGTTATGTAAGGAAATGGATACCTTCTGTAAAAACTCCCATTAAAGGACTAAAGCAGAGCCTGGAGTCTTGTAGATTTTGCTCTCCACTTCTGTTTGATATGATGCCAGAGCCAGTGAATTCACATCATATCTTATACCTGTACCTCTCTCCTGAAAGAGTAAGTCCTAATGAGAAATGTCCAAAATATTTCCTCTTCTGTTCAGCTGTGCTCTTTTGACCATGTGCTTGCATCTTCATGCACACACAGAGCAGCTGTATTCTGGACTTTTTTTCCCTCAGTTTTGTGCCCTGACTTTTATTTAGGAAATTACTGGAACCTGTAAAACCAGGTATGTTCACAAATGACAGTAGCTGTGATGTGAGCAAAAGAGCATCCTTTGTGCTTCCACTGTTCCATAAGGATGTCACAGCGGCTGTGAGGGTGGGCTGCCCCACAGGAGCAAGCCAGGAGCCAAGAGTGGCCATGAGGCTGGCGGGGCCATGCCCTCCTGTGCCAGGTCAATGCATCAGTACCCAGCAAGGGAGCAGGGATAGGACAGGGATGGTGATCATGGCCAGCCCAGAGCCCTGCAACCATCCAGCAAGGCCCCAGCGATGGGGCAGGTGCGAAGTCCAGTGGGGGCAGTAGGTGATGGCCAGCAGGTACAGGCTGGGCACGGACTGTGGTGTAGCTCAGGAAAGGGCCATGGCTGAGGATCTGGTCATGGATGCAGTTCCCAAGAAAATGGGAGCTGTCAAGCTACCCCAGTGATACTCCTGGCTCTTTCTGCCCTAAGTCTTTCCCAGCAGTGTGATCCCAGCCAGGCTGCAGAGCCAGGGCAGCACTCAGGGCCTGTGAGAATGGGGGCTCAGCAGCAGAGCTGGACTGAATTTTTCTTGGATCACTGAGAAATGCTGTTGTATTACCTGAAGAATTTTCTTGGAAGCATATTGCATTATCAGCAAAGTCTCTGGGTTCCAAACAGGGCCCTCTGAGTCCCAGAGCATAGGGCCAGCAGCATAAAAAATCTTTAGGGTCTAGCAGGAGCCAGTGTGGCCATGGCCTGAGGAGCCTGTACTGGGGGCAGAGGCTTCAAGGTGTTTGTGCAGCAGGCAAGGGGCACACTCAGTAGCTCAATAAAATTCTTGGGGGTTTGAAACTTTCAGAAACATCAACCTCCTGGAAGAAGGGCACCACCCAAGGTGTGTTTCCTCAGAGGAAACATCATAATTTCTTAGAATCTTTGGTTTGTGAGACATGAAGGGAAAAAAGGATATCATCGGGTATTTAGTTTTGTTCTGACTCAGACCAAACCCAAATTTTAAGAGCGCTTAACGTCCCAGAAACCTCAGAACCCTCTCTGATCATCTCAGGAAGAAGGCTTGCTCTGCCACTCGCCATTTTGTTCTGTAGAACAAAAAAAGTTGATTTTTTGCACAAGTCCTTTTCAGGAAGCACGTTGTTCTCTTGTGGTTGTAGCTGAACTTTACAGCACAGAATGTATATATATATATAAAAAAGAGACTTTCACAGTAGAGAAAAGAGAGGACTCTAAAGCTGTAATGAGGCAGGGAAAATAGGAGGAAGGTAAAAGCCTTGAATGCTGAGATCACTCATTTACATTTACTTCATACAGACACAAAGATAATGACTTTTTTTTAATGTGGTATGGACTTACTGGTACTGGTATCAGGAGGGGATAAAGGCAGACAGTTTTAAAATCTATCTCTCCAGACAGTGGTTAGACCATAACAGAAATGTTAGTAGATAACAGTGTGGCTTATTTATATTTCAATACAAAATTTCAATGTGTTATCTGATACTTCAGTGTGAAAAAATATTGCTATGAATATAACAGTCATGAGCATGCGAATGAGCTTCATATCACTTGTTTTGTGAGATGTTGAAGTCTGTTTCCAGGCAGTGATGGAGCTCAAGTTACACTCAGGTAAAAGATCTAATATAAACAGTGCAAGGCTTCTCAGTTTCTCATCAGAGAAGGTTTTTGATTTTTTATATATTTATCCCTACCTCACCATGCACAGGCAAGGGTAGGGATGTTATTTGGACAAAATCTTTTGTGGAGTAGCAGCTGCATTGCCAAAACCACGTCAGTATAAAAGTCTTAATGGATTCCTGGAACTGGTCTGTATAGTCTGTCTGACCCCTCCTAAATGGCTTTTATTTCAGGCAGTTTGCCACAGAGATGGCTGCCTCAGTTGGATACAACAAAGCAAAAATTAACATCATCTTGTTCCTGGTGATATCCTAGAGGAAGGAAACAGAGCTTTGTTGACAATGTAAGTGCAGTTTCACTTATGCATTGAGATTGTGGTCATGCCATAACATGAAAGCCAATAGATTTGACTTTCTATGCCCTCATGTTCATATGTACAGTGGAAACTGCCTTTTCTATGTACCTGATAGGAAATAAGTCCTGCCTTAAATACGTTGGTCGAACTCTGAGCTTATTAAATTGTGATGTGTCCTTGCTTTAAACAGCTTGAAACTGGTTCTGTGCCAGTGAAGCTGCTCAGAGATAAAGATGCCTTGATGTTTTTAACTGTTGGATGTTTAACTGTCTTGGTAGTAAATCAAAGTCCTGGCTGCAATTTAGAGACAACTCATGAGCTAGCTGGTAAAGGTCAAAGACCCCATTGCTAAGGCACAAAGATGGCAAAAGGGAAGCAATGAATAATTCACAATTCAGGACTTCGTTTTTCCTGCCTTCTTGTACTGGTGATGCAAAGTCCATTTTTCAAAATCTGTTTGTGAAACAGCTGAAAAAATGCTCATGGCCCTTTACCAATGTAGAGCACCTAGCAAAAGGAAATGCGAAAGGAAATACAAATGCTATTTTTTGCTTTGTGTTGTATTTATGAGTTTAAAGTTCAGCATAAAATCAGCATGAAGCCACAGCATTGAGATGAAAAGTCTTGAGGCACCTGGTCTGAGTCAGAGTAAAAAAGTCCCTTTTTTCAGAGGTGTTTTGGGTGTTTTATTCCTGTTACTAGAACAGTAATATGGGAATGAGCTTCCAGTTACAACCCTCCACTTGGGGCTCAGAAACCTGACAATTCAGTCATACAACAAAGCCATGGCATTAAACGTGTTCTTCCTGCCCTGCCTTGGCAGCAATTCCCTGGAAGTGAACAACAGGGGTTTTCAGCAGGTGCCACTGCTCCAGCCTCAGGGTCCAAAACTGAGTCAGCAGCACCTCTTGCTATGACCCCACTCAACTTGAGGCATCCCTTGAACCAGCTGAGATGAGGATATTGCCTCTCTGTCCCTGAATCTCAGGCACCTTCCTCCAAGCACCTTCCTCCAAGGATCTCCTCTGACGTGAAGCCAAGCCAGCTGCACTGAGCCCTGGGCCCTGTAGTGTCCCAGAAGCTCCAAGGTAGGTGTGAGTGTCTTGCTTTCAGCATCTGGAAACTCTGTCACTCCTCAGTTGGGTATTTAGGGTCCTCCTTCAAAATGGCTGTGTGCATGTTACCCCAATGCTTTGCATGAGTGCTGATCCCTTGTAGCATTTGTGAATTGGACTGGCTCCCTTTGAAGTTGTTCTTTGGACACTGCTGAACTTTGAGAACTGTATTGTGGGCCATTGCTTCTTGGACTTTAAGATTTTTCATATAATTTTTTTAAAGCTTTATGAATTATACTTCAGGGCTATCTGGGTGAAATTATCAGGACTTGTCAGTGTTTTCCTCACTTCCTCTCGTTTGCATCGAATCTCCAGACAACCCAAAGAACTCCCCTAAAGTGAGATGCATTGAGAATACCTTCTCACCTTCTGCCTATACTTCACTATTTATCTCCTGCCTTCAAAATTACCAGATTTTCCTGCTGCTCATGGCTCCTCAGCCCTGAGGATCAGCTGTATCCAGAAAGGGATGCCAGACACTTGGGAGGAATGAGTCAAATGGAAAAGGAAGTCAAATGCTTGGTATAGATGAGTAAACAGTCCTATTGGGGAGTTCAGGAAGGAGATGGAAGGCCAAGGATTAAAGATAACCTTTTTGTTAAGATGGGGGGAGGGGGAAGCAGAGGAAGAGGGGAAGGGCATGCTAGTAAAAGTAATTGTGAGTACAAGTGGAAGAAAGAGATTGCATTACTGGATGTCAGAGCTCACCTTCTCCTCTGGGACTGCAGATATACATATTTCTATCCCAAGCTGTGTTCTATCAGTCTTGATATCTGCTCACCAAAACCCAAAACTTTTCCATTATTGTAACATCAGTGTTCCTGCTCATGGCTGATAAGCACAAGTTTTTAAACTCTGAATCATCAATCGAAACTTTTATCTCTGGACTGAGTACATGCTCATCAATGCTGAGGGAAGGAAAAGTACATGGAGATAGGGTCAAAAGGTTATTAATTATATCAATAGTTTCTTTCTTGTTCTTTCCTTCATGATTACTTTACATTGTTTCTTGAAAAATAGAATACAGCTCCAAAGAGCAGGGTAGAAACAGATTTGCAAGAATTATTTCTTAGGGTTGATTTCTGCATAAAAAACCCCAAACAAACAACAACAACAACAACAAACCACAAAAAACCACAAACAAACAAACAAAACCCCAAAAAACCCAAAAAAGGCAAATCAGACCAAATCAAAAACAACTACAAAACCAAAACAAAGCAAAAAAAAAAAAAAAACCCTCAAATTTCTAGAGTTTGGAGGAGCCGAGGTCCTGCTGGAGGTACCGCCGTAAACCAGGGATGGCAACTCCTGTGCTTCCATGGCACCACCTGGTGGGAGCTGTTTGTCCCTGCAGCTTCCAAATCCCTTCTGTGTGACGGCAATTCCCCGGCGAGTTTTTTGCATTTTGCCTGCGCTTGGTCTTTCAGTGGAGCCCAGATACACCCGCACCCCAATCCATGATCGGGCACAGGCGTAGCCAAGTCTTCTAAACTTTGTCCCAGTGACCCTCTCTCTCCAGGTTTCAGAAGGATGGGGCACGGGTGAGGTCAAGTGACCTCGTCCCCTTGCAAATTGAGTCTGAATAGCTGTAGATACTGAGCCAGAACTGTGCCTAGTCTTGTGTGCAGACACAAAAGAAATGGAGTTGTGGGGCTGGGAGTGCATTAATGAAGCTCCTGCTTCAATGAGCAGTATCAACAAAACCTGCTTCTATAGCATCTGTGATTGACACTATTAGTCCTTTACATCCATACAGGCAAGTAGAGCTGAGGTAGGCTAGAAATAGCCATCCTCCGACTGAGGTCAAGCGAAGAGGAGAATAAAGAGCAAACTTTCTCACAGTGTTTCTGCAGGGGGAGAGTGGTTTTCATGCTACTATCTCCTAGTTTCCACAATTTGACATTCCAAGCTACTTTCAAAAGTGTAATTTTACATTTAATGAGTGCTCTCTTTCCTTTTGGTTTTTCCTGTTGTTCTGGAAACATTTCACTTGCAGTCTATATCTCCGTGCTGCAGCTGCCACAATATCCTCCAGAGAAGGATTCTCCTATATCTTGCAACAGCAGCATGACGTGTCAGTGCAGCTGTCTGGGATTCTTCCGCCAGGTCATATTCCAAACTCTTGATGATGCTGGATTTTTTCATTTCACTGGAGGGAATTCTTTTGTGCAAAAATGAAAGTGGTTTAGGTTCAACTCCATATCACCTCAGATCCTTTTTTTAATTGCATTAATTGGTTCTTTTTAATTATAACTTGAACTTTCTTCTTCTTTTTTTGCTCTTAAGAGAAAGGTTTCTTTCTGAATAGTTGCAGGAAAAGGTTTCAAAATATGGATCTCAGTGGATGACAACCCATAAAGTAATTATTTAAGAAATAAATAAATAAATAATTTAAAACCATCTCTTAGTACTTATCACATCTAGGATTTCTAGATGCATGAGACTGGCAGTTGGACTTCCAGGTAAAAGTGTGAAGGAATAAAAAAGCGTTACTTTCTGGTCCCATTTTCTAATTCTGCCACATTTAATTTGAAAGATCTCTACACACAGCTAGCAATATTATAGACTTAATCTGCTAGAGCATCAGTTGCACCAGATGGTAATAACTCAGACTCCTGTTTCCATTGTTCTAACGTGTACACCCACAGAAATGTCATAGGTATATCACTTTATGAGAAACGGGGGTGGGAGAAAGAAAATCACTTTTATACTCATCTGTTATCATATTTCATCTAAGCTTCAGTCTAAAATTGTTTCATTTAATAGACTGAGTATACCAAGGCTTATTTTGGGAACCTACATCCTGCATATAAGCTCAGCAATGGCTGTAATGAGTCTAACTCATTAGAAAACCTGTAAGTTAAGACTTGCCTTTCTGTAGTAAGTCACAGAGGATGGGATTCAGCTCATGTGAATTAAACAGTCTAAAATGCAAGAGTCTGGATTAATCTTGATGACTGGGGAGTGATAGCCTCTTCTATCTAGACACTTCTATCTAGAAAAGAGATTTAAGTTCTTGCCAAGGAGGAAGCAGAGGAGAGGGGCAGAGGAGGGAGGCAGGTCCCTGCTGGTGATCAAAGTTTTCTAGTTTCTGTTGCATCTGACAGTCAAAGCAGGGCCCAGACAGGTCCTTGAAGACATCCCAGGCTCTCCAAGTCACAGTCTCAGCTGCCCTGAGAGAGGCACGCTTCAGTTTAGCATTGGGCTCATAGGGCAGCAGTTTGAAAATATATTCTGTGGGACAGAGCCCCACATTCCATCCAGTCAGAGCCTGTTGAAGGGATAGAAGCTGGGGAAAGTGTGGATAAAAAGAAAATACTTGGAAGTCGGCTAATTTGATTTTCCTGAAGCTGGCCAACAACAGAGGAACACTGCAGAAACCTGGAACAGCATCTGGCTTGGCTGTCCCTCCTGCTGTGTCTCTCCCTTTCCCTGGGACAGCATCTGTTTGCTCCTGCCTTGTTGTGGCAGGAACAGGAGGATGTTTGTGATGCCAGCTGTTGCTGTAGGAAAAGGACAGCACACCTCATCTCAAAAGTGAGGGGCCAGGAAGTTCTGCACAGAAGGAGGATCTTGCTGCAGGTAGGAGCAAAGTTTCAGGGTTTGATGCTCATGAAGGTCCATGCTTTTGTACAGGGTGTCAGTCAAGGCTCCTACATGTGTGATTAGCCTACTGAATAATTAAATTTAATTGTATTCAGTGTAGCTCAGTGAGTTGCAATTAGTGATGCACCAGCCTTATTTTTAATCCTGTTTGCTCGTATTCTTTCTCCTTTATAAATGTTGGTATTCCCTAATGCTTCCTCATTAGGAAATGGAAATTAAATATGTCATAAAATTGCTGATTTCAAAAACACATTTCATTTTTCTCTATTGTTACAAAACACAATAGATGGAGCTGAAACCTGCAGGAAGTATCCCTTATCATCCACGGCCATGGGCTCGTTAAAAACTCAGCCTCTCACATTTGCAGGTACATTTCTAAGAACAGACATTAAAAAGAGATCACTTGATATCACGTTAATAAAAGCTGAGGCGGCCTCTCATCTCTATGTATGGAAGTTGAGAAAGAAGGTCAATAATGTCCCCACATCTGAGGTGAAGCAGGAGAAATCTGCAGGACAGAAAATCCAGGACAAACTAGTTCATGCATTGGGAACTGGGGAAACAAAATATTTTGGTCTTGTGGAAGCTTACATGTGCTCAGAGATTTAAAAATCTACCTGCTGTCTAGCTGCCACTGTAAGTTCAAAAATCAAAATCCTTAAATTTCCCATCAAGGCCTTAAATTAAGGTTAAAGATACTTCAACATTAGATGTGGAAAAAGAAATCAAACATGAGAAAATTTTGTTTCAGATCTTAGCCTTTTCACAAAGCCATAGTGCCCAACTACATAGGAAACAAAAAATTTCTTGAATATTTTCTTTTTCACTTTTCTCATTTGGCTTCTAGCTACTTCTTAGGAGTTTGTTCAGTGTTGGTCAGTGAGAACCAAAGAAAATGCTGCTGCATATGCTTTTGGACTGAATTTTTGCTCTCAGTCAGCCAAACAGGCTTGTTTTTCTGCCACTGGGTCCTGCGTCCCCAAAGGTGTCCAGGTAATGTAGGAGAAGAAGCAACTCGTGGTAGGCCAGCAGGTTGGACACCTTAACTGGCATAGCTATTGCTGCTTTCTGTGTCTCCATTAGAGCTACAAAAATATGTTGAACAAGCCAAGTGACCTCAGCCACTCCTCACACGGCCTCCCCCCCAAGGCCCTTCACCATCTTCACTGCCCTCCTTTGGACACTTTAAAATAGCTTTATATCTTTCTTCTGTTGTGGTGCCTGGTAGTTAGTTGAGGACACCTGTGTTCATGGCTTCAAGAGCTCAGCATTATGGCAGAAGTCACCAGGAAACACCATTACCTGTCTTCTCTCATGCTGGCCCAAGACTCCCTCTACACCTCACTAACCTTGCAGCAGCAGGAGCTGTGGTAGGTGAAAATTAGAATTTCTGAGGTGGCAAGTGGGTCCTCTTCGGATGATGGATGAAAAAAGTGAAAACCCACATAATGCACAGGGAGGAAACCCAGGGAGAGATGGAGGGAATTTCTCCACATTCACGATTGCTTTTCAATCTCCAAATCCTTCTCATCTCTCTCTTCCACTTTCTGTTGTGGCAAACTGCGGGGTGAGGAGCAGCAAGCAGTGACCCTGCACACCTTCACAGGGGTGATGGCAATCACAGGAAAATGAGCAGCTGGGTGGTGTAAAAGCAGAGGTTGCCTTTAGGCTGATTGCCCATCTCTGCTCTTGAGAATGACACCTCTAGCACAGAGCAAGGCAGGTGCCACACAGCTATTCCCAGCACAGTGTTAGCATGTGCTTCCCCACCAGAGAGAGAAAGAATAACTCGGCTGGGGGGTAAAAACATACACTAAAGGAAACATTTATTTGGTGGAACAGATATTCGGAGTGCCTAAGAGAACACACTCTTGTGATGCATTATGTACCAATATCTAAATTGCAATTACAACTAGGAGACATATTAAATACTGCAGAAAATAACTATTAAAAAAATTTATGGGTGAAAATGTATATTCTTTTCTGAGATGAAAATGAAGAAGTGAAAAGGTTTCTGCTCTGTAAGGGCGCTTGTTCCTTAAAAACATATAATACATAAATTTTAGAAAGAAATAAAGTAGTGTGTTTATTCTTTACTCATTTGGCTTTCTTCCATTAAAAAAAAAAAGGGAGGGTGGGGGGAAAGAAGCTTTACCTTCTTTGGTGACCTCTACTCAAATTGCTTTACCTTGTAGAGTAAAGTAGAGGTCACCCAATCCATCCTGCAACTGTAGCATTAGGTACCAAAACAGAGGAGATGCCCAAGACCAAAAGCTGCACACTGCCCTGCCAGCCCTCTGCTTGCCCATTCTCCTGCCAGCCCAGGTTTCTGGTAGGACTCCTGTAGCTGCCTGATGCCTTGGGCTCCCTTTGTAAAATTCCCGTGTAAACTGACCAGCAGCCCTTCATTTTACAGCACAAGTGCCTGCGTTGCCTGCTGTCCTTAGGAAAGAGCCAGCTCCTCAGCCCCGCTCTCTGTCACCCTGCAGGCGTTGCCTTCTGCAGAAGGAGGTGATGCTCCAGCTCAGGCTGCACACAGAAGCCTCGGGCACTGCCCAGGAACTGGTCACTTGACCAACTGAAATGGTTGATTACAACCATTTCAGATGTTCAAATCTGCTCCTCTGGTGTGCACATTCTTCAACTCTTTAATTTAGGAAGACACATCACACTTTTCAGTGCAGGAATGACAGACAGCAGCTCACTTTGATGTGTTTGTTGCCATGACCTACATTTCCTTAAGAAACACAGCTTACATAAAATATGCTGCTTTTTCACAGGTCTCTGTGCTCTCTCCCTGCTCACTAGCAATGGCATCACGATTATTCAAAAACTTCTTACTGAAAACTTTTCACTTCCCCTTGTACACAGTTCAGGGAAACCGAAAAGCACACTAGTGCTTTCAACTTTGTTTTGTGTAGGATTTTTATGATGTGCTATATGCCCAAAACAGTGATAACAATAATCCAGTTAGCCTGCATTGCCAAACTGAAGAGTTTGTTTGGGGTTGTATGAGCTTTTGTTGGCATTTAACAGTCTCTGCTTTGATCCTGTTGTTTTTACTGTGCTGCGAAGTGTTTCAATGAAAGGCACAAATGAAGATCTGCAGATACCTTCCCGAGACGTGCATTGGAAATTAAGGTATGCTGAGAACTTCCTGAGAAAAGACTTGCAGAATTTGAGAATACATTTAATCTGGAATAGATGCACATTTCATGGTTTTTGGGGACCTGAAAAGACTGCTGTTTTAGAGCTCAGCTTGCAAAAAAGACAGCAAACTGCTCTCTGCCAGAAAAATTGCAACTTCTTTGGAAGACAATTATCATCACAAAATAGCTCAGTATGAATAGTAAGAAAGGAACTGATCTTCCTTGGCATCAGCATAGTCCAGCATATGAATGTCTCTGAATTAGAAATGCAAGGTGTACATTAGTGCAGGGGCCCTGCACCCTGCTGGACTACATTTCTTGAGCTTAAAAAATTCTTCCAAAGCTTCTTTCCCTTTTGCATTGCTAAAGGAAATGACTCAAGACAATACAATAAACATTCAGCCATGCAGCAAAGAAATATCTGGACTGAGAGCAAAATACTTTGTTGCCTGGGTCAAGGGTAAATGCAGATGAGTTGACAGAGCCTGCAGTTAAAAACTGAATGGCAGAACGATCCACAGATTATCTTTAATCTGTCTACGTAAATTTAGTTTCCTCTTTGCAATCAGTATTCGCACCGTTGATACATTGAGTGTTAACACATTGTATGTGCATTTCCTAATGATGTCTGTGCTTTATCAGCCACTTCCGGGCATGGCCTGTCATGTAATGTACCCCCAAGTATCTGAACTGTATGGCAAAGCACGGCACAGCAGAAAACCAAACTGCTGCTCTGCATCCTCCTGCCTCCAGGCACTGCCCTTTCAGCCTCACCTGCTGCCCAAGGTTTGGTCCCAGGTCCACGTCTGCTGCCAGGGAGCCTCAGCCACGAAAGCAGCTCCATAGGGCCTCAGCTGTGCCCTATGGGAGCCCGAGCCGAGCCGCAGCTGGAGCACTGTGGGCGTCCAAGCCAGCAGGTTTACACGTGAGGCGGCCACTCCTGTGGAAACCTGCAGCTGAAAGGACACCCGTCACACCCAGTGCCCCAGACGGCTCCTCCCCGGCTGCCTGGGCACTCCTGTACAACCTTCCTGAGCCATGCTGCTTACTTCCTCACTTCTTTCCCCTCCCCATTGCCCTTCCATCACAAGAGCCATAAGCAAGGAGGCTTTTGCCTGAGTCGCCTCAAAGCCTTTGCGCGGGAGCATTTTCAATGCACAGCTTTGCAAGCAAAGGCAATGAGGATGTCAGGAGCAAGGCCGTAGCCCCATGAGGATGTCAGGAAGACTGCAATCATTTGAGGAGTTGCCATGGTTTTATTTGCACCTTAGCAGAGCATGGAACATAATTTGACCCTCACTTTTTTTTATGTGATGGTCCTCAGGAGTAATTACAAGACTAAAAGTACAAGACCGATGCATTTGTCATAGGAATAGAATCCAGGTTCCTGATTTAAACTGCAATACAGAGCCCATTGGAAATATGCACGACCTGACCTCCCCGTCTCACACATCCCATTCCCTTTCTGCAAGAAATACCACAAAATATTTTTGTATCTTGCTGGAAAGATTTCTTAGCAAATGTGTGTCTGGAAAAATCAAGAGCTTTTCTGGGTGTAACAGCCATACAATAAATAATTAACACGCAGTAAGATCATCTGGGTTTTTTTATTTTCCTCTCTTCTTTTTCTTAAAAAGAAGGGGCAAAAACAGACTTCTCTTGAGACACAGATGACACCTTTAAGCAATAGTGCATGATAATTTAAGAAATTGGGTGGAGTGCTTCCTTCCTGTAGTGAGTTTGTAATCAGTGTGAAGTTAGAGCCAAATAGGATGTCTTATACAACATCCGAAAAACAACATTTTAACAGTTAAAAAAAGAAAGAAAGATTTTCCCACCTCCCTGGTGGGCCTAACTCTGAGCCTTCTTAAAGACCCAGATGACAACCCCCTGTCTTGGTAGGTGGAATTGCTGGTGCTGGCCAGCTGGTGACTCCTTCACCTGTTGTTTTCTCTTCTTGTCCAGTAGGCAGGCTTGCTTCTTGCACACCTTGTCTTGGGGGTAGATGTGTCTTCAAGGGATTTTTGGTGGCAGTCAAGACTTGACAGCATCTGCTTGCCCAAACATGGGTGAATACGTTTTCCCAGCAGCTGTGTGATGCAAGATGGGGACAAAGGGGAAAAAAGCACAACCAAAACCTGCAGGGATCTCACCATCCTGTATGCAACTCCTTTTTCACACAGCCTCCTTTTTCAACACCCTGTGCTTGAGAGCAGATGGCCATATTTCAGTTTGTCACATCTACATCTGGGCAACAAAACAAAAACACCCACTTTTCAAATAGCTTCAAAAAACCACTTGAAACCCTTTAGTTGATAAAACAAAAAACAAGAACAAACCCAAAGCATTATAAAAGTTTTTTTGTTTTTTTTAACCACAGAAGATACTTTGCTTCCCTAGGTATCGAATTTTGCAGGAGCTGACCATTTATCTGACAGCTTTGTCCAAGAGCTAGACAGAGTGGTTACGAGGATCTAGGAAGCTGGTCAGCCTGAAGAAAGGCTTTCCCACTTGCATGTCCTTCTTTTGGGGTTGGACTAGGTGATTTTTAAAGGTCCCTTCCAACCCAAACCTGGTATTATATTGATGACCTTGGTTAATCAGGGAAGAGGCAGACAGGAAGCAATGGTTTCCCGTCAGCCACTGAAGTGTCTGGGCTGGCTACTGAGGTCTGGAAGGAAACAAGTCTTGTGGGTTAAGGGACCAAACAGCCTTGGTCACTGGGGACTGGGGGAGCAAAGTGCTTCCCGTTGTAAGAGATCAGGTTTGTGACCACTTGAGGAACCTGGTTGTGCGTAAGACTATGGGACCTGATGAGATGCATTCCAGAGTCCTGAGGGAATTGGCCAGTGTAGTTGCCAAGCCACTCTCTATGATATTCCAAAAGTCATGACAATCAGGTGAATTTCCTGGTAACTGGAAAAAGGGAAAACATTATACCCATCTTTAGAAAAGGTTTAGAAAGGACTGTGGGAACTACAGATCTGTGAGCCTCACTGCTGTGCCTGGAAAGATCATGGAACAGATCCTCCCAGAAGCTATGCTAAGACACATGGAGGATGGGGAAGTGACTCAGGACAGTCTGCACAGCTTCACCAGAGGCAAGTTCTGCCTGAGTAACCAAGTGGCCGTTGACAGTGGAGTGACCACAGCAGTGGACAAGGGAAGAGATATTGTCTGTCTGGACTTCTGTAAGCAAAACCTTTGACATGGTCCCTCCCAACATTCCTTCTCTCTAAGATGGAGACAGATGGACTCAAAGGGTGGGTCGTTTGGTGGAGTAGGAATTGGTTGGATGAACACACCGAGTCCCTCGTAACACAGCTTTGGACCAAAGCCTTGCCCATACTGATTTCAGTGGTCAGTCCCTAGGTGTTTCAAGGCATGATCCCAGAGACTGAGACCCAAGAATATGTCTACTTTGGTTGATGTGGCTTTACTAGCATCACCTAAGAACTATGGGGCAGAGATCCGAGTCAGAGTTCAGTTCTGGGGTAACACTCAACTAACTCCACAGAGAGTAGAGGGGCCGCTGCTGTCTGCAGGACCACAGAGATTTCTCTCTTGAGCTGACCCACACTTTGGGAGGGCTTTAGAGCAGTGGG
Organism: Ifrita kowaldi; assembly: GCA_013398055.1. Taxonomy (NCBI): domain Eukaryota; kingdom Metazoa; phylum Chordata; class Aves; order Passeriformes; family Cinclosomatidae; genus Ifrita; species Ifrita kowaldi. Next base: position 16,746 of record VZRS01015979.1, read on the forward strand.
GGTGTGGCCATGTCTGCCTATTCTTAGGGGCTCAGCTCATTCAGGTGCCTGGAAAATGGCAACAACTGACTACATTTTCTCCCAGCCCAAGTTACCTTGGGTAAATTCCTGATCACTCTGCTCGTCTCTGTCTGAGAGAAAGTTCCCTCTGTGAAATGCAGTAACCTGATAGACCAAGGTCTTGGATCCTGCCTCCTTCCAACACTTCTCCCACAGAATTAGCACCTGAAGTTCTCAGTCCTGAGTCTGGGCCTTGGGCTGAAATTTAGATGCATTTTTTAAAAATGACAAATGACAAACAGAATTGGACTTTACATGACTGGTGGAAAAATACCTCCAATAACTACACACTAGGTAAGAAATTCTGATCCCTGCACTATTTTTTTTTTTCTCCTCCTTTACAATGACTGGAAAATTAAGGGAGACTCATTTATGTAGGGATAACACCCTGAAATAAAAATAAGAGCAAGGGGAAGTCACTTTTAAAGGCTGACTGAGTATCAGGATTATCAAACTGAAATCTGCCTTGTTAGGGTTAGGCAGACCAGCAGTCTGTCAGCAAACATGCAATTTTCTGAACTATTTCAAAAGCAGTTAAAGGTTTTCTCAAAGCTGAGTCAATTCAAGCTAAGGCTCTAGCTGCTTCATGCTGTGTAGGTGTATTTATTCAGACTGAGCTTTTGAACCACCACAGTGGAGGCAGTGATCAAAACAGCAATGACAGAGTGATCAGAACCTTAAAAACCCCTGCATGGTGAGGATCAGGGATAAAAATTTCATTAATTTCTAGTAGATCAAGAAATGTGTACTGATTAAATTTTTAATTTCAGTCCAGATTCGTTTTGTCATTTGGGATTTTTTTTTTTCTGAAAATGTTTTTAGGGAATTTAGTGACAGATAGATTCACAGGAGCGCTGTGAGGTGGCAGTTACCAACCTGGAAGCCGAGCTCTGGTGTTTCACAAAATGGGGTTTAGTTTCAGCTGTAGGAAACTACACACCTCTTGTTTCTCGATCTAAGCATCACCTCCCTCATAGGAATGGTCACCAGTAACCAGACCACAGATTTATTCTGCACTGAGAGTAGTTCAATATTTTGTACAACATTGACGAGGAAAGACAAATGGTGATCTGAACTTGCACTCTGATTCATGCCACAAGTGCATCGATGAGCCTGGTTATTCCTGATTTGCAGTCCGTGCCCCCTGATTCATCCTACCTAAGGGCATTCCCCCTTCTCTCTGCTCCCTTGCTTCTCCATCCCCCTTGCATATCACAGAGTATAAACTCTCCTCTGCCATCTGTCATCACTCTCCCTCTATTCCTTCCCAGACTTTTTCTCACCCCGTGCTTACAATAAGGTCTCACTCACTGAACCTTTGTTGCAAGAAAAACATACGCCAGGAGTCTGTTTTGGAGAATCCCTCCAGCTTTGCATAGAAACCAAGGTGCAAGTGTGCTTGGAGGGGAAGGAAATGTTGAGACTCTGAAAGTCTTGAGACAGTTTGGTTCAGGGGTGTGACCAGAACACCCACCTCAGAGTAAAAAGTAAGAAGTTTCCCTGGCTGTGGTAGAACAGATCTAGTTGGAGAGATCCTAGCCCCAAAAGACTCTGCAGTCCGGTGACTGAAATGGTCCCCCAGAGGATGCAAGGCCCATCTCAAAGAAAGCAAAGACCCACATCATGTACTACTACCATTGCCACTGAATTAGGCAGCAGCACTCATTTCCTGTGACAGAAATTTCCTATACTGAAATGAAAATATGTCAGTTTGAAAACACTGACATGAATTTTTTTGCTTTGATTTTTTTTCCCATTCATTTGCTCTTGGGCAATATTACATGAACCTGCAATTTGGGGGTTGAATAACTGACAGAAAAAATATTTTGACCCTTGAAGGCTCTGACATTGGACAAGGAATCAGGTCACATCTCATGTGCAAGGAAAAACTGTTAGGTACGTTTTCTTTCTCACCATACCACCCCTCCATGGGCCTAGAACACCTGTAATGAATCTAGCTAGAAGTAATTGGCCAAGATCATCTGCTTATTCCCTGAGAGCTGATAGGAATGTCTCCTTTCTGGAAAGCTCCACAGGTGATTTCATGTTAGCACTAAAATGATAACAGTGATAACTGAGGACTGGAGTTTCTTCAGATGTGTAATGGCATCATAGCACACAGCACTGGGCAAAAATGAGTTTTGCCACCTGGATGATGAGCACCAAAGTCATGTATTCTGTCTGCCATGTATTCTGTCTTTCCTATCATTGTTGGCATCACAACTCAGTTCTGAGGGCATGTGGGTATTACACAGATTGGAGATAATCAGACTGGTTGTGAGTCAGGAGTCTCGTTCTTTTCACTAGTTGCCTGCCTGCCATTCATCCCTCAAAAAAGCTCACCTTGCTATGGGACAGTTCATGCCATGGTTATCTCACCTGCCTAGAATGGACCAAGCACCTGAGCCCTGGAGATCTGCTCAAGATCTCCTGGTGCTGGATGACAGAGAAGCAGAAGTTCTCAGAAAACTCTTCTCCTTTCCTTCACCTTTGCTATGATACAGGATGGATGTCATCAGACCCTCTTTCCTCCCTCTCTGTTCTGCTTGTCCTCCTTCCACAGTTTAGGCCTCCCTTGCTCCTGCCACCTTCTCTCACTTCCATACAGATTTACCCTTCCACCTTCTCACTCCCAAATCACAGAACTTCTTTTTTGAGGTTTCCCACTGTCACACTCCCTTATCACTGTACTGACAGACCTCCCACCACCACCTGTGCAAGCTGCTGATCTCTTTGTCTCCCAGTGCATCTAAAGCTGAGCTCCAACCAGAGCTGCACAGCTCAGCTCAAGCTGAGATGAAGAACCCTTTGGGAAGGTGAAATGACAGCTTGCATCTCTCTTGTTTTCATGTCACAGCTAACATTGTGCCATGTCCTCCCATGATTAGACCTTCCTCTGCTCATGGAATGACTGGCTAGGTCTATCAGAGAGACCCCAGAGCAGGTCCTGTATGTAGCCTGCAATTCTGCATTCCTCCAGACCCTCCTCAGCTGCAGAAGAGACTCTAGTGTTTGCTTCTCTGGGAATAACATTGCTGTTAATGAATAATCACATTCAGCCTTATGGCAGCTCCCCAAAACCGTTTATTTTTTCTCCTTTTTTTATGCAAAGGGTTGGTATGGCCTGAGGCTGGGTAGCCCTCAGAGCCTCGTGCAAATCAGATCCCCATCTGCATCTGCTTCCTCTGGGCTCCAGGAACCAGAGCCACATTCAGGTCAACCTCAAGGCTGTTGCAGATTGACCATAGAGGAAGACCTCTGCACTGGAGAGATACTGAGGAGCTTTCTAACATCACTTAAAAAAAAAAAAAAAGTCTAAAATGTCACCAGACCAGTCTAAAATATGTTACACAAAAGTCATGTCCCTGTCTCCCAGGAGAACACAGTCGAACTGCAGATTCTTTACCAACAAAGGCAGGAACCCAAGTCCTCATAGACTGCTTGAGACAGCCCCAGGGAAGACTCTCAAAAGTGAGCTCCAGAGCCTGCTGAGCTGAGTGAGAAGCTGTACGTGGACTCAACCCAAAGGAAACGCATCTATAAAAATTCACACCACTGCTCATAATCATTCGGAAAGACATGACCAGCCTTCAGAGTGATGCTTTCTTAGCACCTAATTGCTTTCTGAGGAAATTTTAGCATGGCCAAATGAATGTCATCAAAGTGATTACCTTGTACAAGTAGTAGTAATTATTATTATTTAATTATTAAATAATCTTCTTTTCATAATATGTTATGATATACTACAGTGTATTGTGCTGCAGCATTAATTATTGCATGTACTCATTATAATATTCCAAGACTTTAGAATTTCATGGTTTTTTTACCAAAAGTACATTTTGGGTCTTTTCATTCTGAAAATTTCTTTCCCCAGTTCTAGAGGGGAAAGCTTCTTTAAAAATGGGAGTGAATTAAAAGTTGCAAAATTTTAAATATTTGTAGCCTTTAGGATCAAAAAGTGGAAAATAAAAAGCTCTATTTCTAGCCTGCTATATTTGAACTAAAAGAAGATTTTTGTTAAAAAAAATAACAACAAAAGAAGCAAACAAAATCTCATTTTTAGGAGGAGATTGTGGGGGATCTGATTCAATATATTTTGCAGCCTTTGAGGCTATGAGACTGAAACTCCTTCCTGTTTACCTGTCGGCTGATGGTGAGAAGACTGACAGTTGGGTTTCAATTTTTTATATGTGGAAGTGAGAGGAGTTTAAAGCAAGAACTTGAGTCTCTGTCCTGCAACCATGTTCAAAGTAAAATGCCCTGGGTGTTTCTGCATATGAACCTATATCATCAATAGCCATACCTTGAGGGGCCACACAGACGTTTTGGCCTCCATTCCAAGAAAGCAACTAAGCACCTGCTCAGACCAAGGATCTTGAGTATCTTTATTATTTTTGTGGTAAACTGTAAAAGAATAAACTTCAAGTGCAGACCAGCCTCATCAGTGTCTCGTGGGAGTGTGCCTTTTGAGTCATTGTTACTGGAAACAATCACTAGGAAGTCGAAGGTAAAACTTAACAGAGAATAAGGATTTTATTTGTAGTTTTTATAAAATCTTGATTGCATAAAAAAATCATGTGAGCGTATGTATCTATATAGCAGAAGGAACGCTTACTTGGATGTTAAAACTCCCAGATAAACAATCTTGCAAAGGTCTGTTTCTTTCCACTGCATATATTCAAGAGTGCCTTGAATGATGGGCTCTGGTGTAGATATCTGCAGTGCAAATGCTCAGAGCTAGGTAAGACAACTCCATCCCTGTCCCAGGAAACCCTAACAAGGAGTCTCTCCACAGGCTCAGAAGCCCGGGTGTCACCTTGGGTTCTGTGTCCTCTCCCCAGAAGCAGCCTGCACTCCTGTGGGGAGCGGGCCTTTAACAGCTTTCAGGCTAGTGGGTGTTTATAAGCTCAGTCTCAGAAATGCCTTTTAGTCAAACAGATATATTTAGGCAAGGGAAACAGGTTTTCAGGCACAGCGGGGTTTTACGTGCAGAGGACTAACTCCTGATGCTCCAGGATGCCTGACTTTCAGCTGAAGACCCTATGTGTATAAAAGTATCATATACTATATGTACATCAAATGCTTGTCCAGGCTGCAATGGATGCCACTCCTTCAAATAACCTAGGTTTTTTCACCTTGCTCTCTTGGGCACCACAACACTGAAATCATGTCGAGAATATTGCTCCATTGCTCTAAACCTCTTCTATAAATGAGAGTTGGGAGGTCAAGCCGTTACTCAGTCATTTCTACACTTCATTACATAAGCATCACTCAACAGTAAAATGTACTTGGTCACAATTATGCAGAAGACACTGCAGTTTTTCTCTTCCACTGAGGTAATCAAAGTCTTCTCCTCTGGCCACCTGCATATTCTCAGTGTGAAACAGAAATCATGTGTAGGGCAGAGCATTAGTTACCAAACTGCAGTGGAACTGTACTTGAAAGACTTCGAAGTGAGGAAGGAGTTAATCATTGCAAAATAGTCATTTCCTGAGCCCTCTGGTTGGATGAGTAAAAACTTTCAACTATTTCTATTTCTTCTTTGTCATGTAAGAGGCTTTCAAGGTGCACTGTACCTCTCAGACCAGGTAAGGAGTACAGCTTTTCACTTCTTCATTGTTTATTCATAATAGTTTTTCAGAGGAGCCAGACTCAGTCAAGACTGATTTTTTTCTCCCTCCTATTATTTACATCTGAAGGGAGAAGAAAGTTTATTGCAATCCAAGACGTACATGTGTCTCTTTGTGCCAGATGACTGTGAGCTGTAGAAATAAAGGAAGAACTGTATGGCTTAATGATAGAGCAAAGATAATTTAGAAATTACGTTGCACATATTTAGAAGTCAGAATTATATCAGCAAATACTGCAGTAAAAGAGAAAGAAAACTCATCTCCAGTTTTAAGGAGTTCACTCTGCAAAAACCACTATCAAAATAAGGAGTTCTCAGGTGCACAGTTTGCTTTAGTGAGGAGAGTAGTAAAAATCATAGTATTTCTTCAACTCTGTTTTTAAAAAGAGGAAGAATTAGCTTCTATATATTGGGAGACAGAAAAAAAAATCAAACCCAGATAATTTTGGACCAGTTTTAGCTGTAACTCTGGACGTGATATCTGTCTTTAGCTATTGCAGAGTCATGTACTGGACTCATCCTGAGACTGCTCTGGAGGTTTGCAGCAGCCCAGCATACACACAGAAGTGACTGTGGAACCATATCATAAAATTATATAATTTCATCAGGGTCTCTTGATGCATAAAAACTGAACTCAGACAGACGGGCACCAGAAGGAAGTCCTGTAATACAGTGCACTTTTGCATACGGCATTTGTTGCTCTTAAAAGACAGGGAGAGAGACTATGTGTGTGAAAAACTTTTTGTTTTGTTTAATAGTTCAGAAACAAGAAAAAAATAGCCATCTGTGGGGCAGTTATTGTAATAATGTGCTATCGTTGGGCCACTTACAGAAAGGGAAATTGTATGTGCTGTGCTGATCATTGAGTGAAATCATACACTGGTATGACATTTGTGGGGTTTTTAAGACTCGGGGGTTTTTTGGCATTTGTGGGTTTTTAAGTCTTTGCTTGTAATAAGTTTTAATGTTTGGACATTGACTCCTTGAATGTTGGTATAAACACTTTCTGGATTTTATACATAGTGGTCAGAAGAATCTAGTTAGGACTTTTAACAGCATGAGTTTGATTCAGACACATAATTTCCATCCACATTGGGACTTCATACCTAAATCACTTCCACCTTACTTGTGAGATTGCTGTTATAGCAGCAACTGGACCTCTGTAATGAATTTCACCCTCAACAGACTCAATGAGCCACTTGAAGTTTTGTCGCTGCATCTACAGATGGGGGAGGAATTCAGACGAATCCCAGCTGGTGCCAGCCTTGTGCCCTGGTTTCTGCAGCTCCCCAGTGCAGGCAATCTGATCAAGAATCCTAGTCTTCCCCTGCAAACAGCTGTGTCAGTTTAGACACAACCAGAGAGCATGTCACCATTCTGCTAGGGAGGAGGCTATGGCATGGGTAGAAGCATTTGCATCAGCCTTAGGTCTTCTCAGTTTCAATATCAATGCTAAGCAATTTGCTGTTCCTCGCAGGTCTGTGTGGCCTCAGTTGGTAAATACTTGCAGCCTATGCTGTAGTTTGCTGGAGGAAAGCTGGCTGAGGTGTGCCTACCATCCTCCAGTCACATTTCTCAGTTACTGCATGGGCACAGCTCAAGGGAAAGTGCTCAGCAGCTTTGTATGGGAAGAGCAAGGCAAACCCAGGCATCCCCTGTCACCAGCCAGCATCTTACCCACTGCTTCTGCCTCCAGCTTTTAGCATCCTTTCAGGTACTTTTATTGAAAATGTGTATTCACCTTCTGTCTTGCAGCGTGGGTTTGGATTCAACTCAGATGCATCTGCCTGTGCAGATTATTTTGCTTTCACTGATGACTGTAAGTGCAGAAAAGGCCAGCTTAGGTGATTTAAAATGTTTGCTCTCGGTGCTCTCTTTCAGCATCAGCATCTCTGTTTGATGTGGGAAAAGGGTGCACTCCTCGTGTGGGCAGCAGACGTTGTGTGTAGCAGTTATGTGTAACAGCACTGAAAACAAACAAATACTAGAAAGGTCATTCCTTGTATGGTAGGTTTGGTCTGCCACAGTGACTGCTGCGTTCTGGACAAGTGGCCAGAAGGGAGAAACCCAGACACAACTCAGCCACAACAAGTTATCTTGTGGTAGACTCCTTTCTCCTGCTCAAAAATAAAGACACACCAAGACCGTGTGCTGGTGCTTTGTGCATGTATTGCCACTTAAAAACTTTGCTTCACATTTGCATAGTTTCCAGATAAAAAGTTGTTTTGAAACAGTAGTTCAGGGGGCTTCACTGCTGACAACTAATGTTTGCAAAGCTTTCAGCTGGACAGAAGGGAGGTTTTCTTACCAGGCACATTCATTGACACTGTTCCCATGCTCTTCGCAGAGTGCAGAAGGAGCTTGAAAATGTAGCTCTCCTCTGAAAAATGACATTACAGAAATGACATTACAGTTTGGACCTTGACTACTGCTTCCAGAATTCCTGGATGAAATGAGCTCTATTTATAGTTAAATGTCTGTGGGATTGTTGTTTCGGCTTGATTATTCTTACTGCCAGCTCTCAAATGGGAAAGTCACACTGGTGTTCCTCTTGGGCTTACTATTTATACACAGAAAACCTGAGAGGGACTCAGCCTGAGAGCTAAGGTTGTTATTTAAAGTAGGTTTAAAGTGGGTAATATAATCCAATTTTTTGTCTAAACTTAGTTGCTAATCGATAAGAAATATCCCACAGGATTAATTTTCCACGTGTTTGAATCTGGTAGTGTCAGTTTGATCCAGTCTCTTTTCATATATTTCTGATTGGAAGCCTTCTGTCCTTATGGAAATTTTCCATTGGTAATCTTATTTTTCAGTACTAATGAATATTTAACTAAAGTTAAATACTCAGAGAAAGAGAGAGAGAGAAATCTGTGTATGCTTCCTGCAACAGCTCAATATTTCAATACTGAGTTTTAGCTCTCATTGATATCCTAACAGAGAGATTCTGCCTTTTTCTGCACAGTGATGAGGGTCCAAGAGTTGTACAGGCTGGAGCCAGGGATCTGTAAGCTTGGTCATCAAGAGCTGCACATTTTTGCCATATTTTCACACTACTGCATGAGAAATTCAGGCTCAGCAGCTGGCGAATTGAAAATCGTCGCTCTCCCAACTGCTGACTAAGTCTTGAAATAAGAACAGAAATTACACCTTGGTATGGTCGTGAAGAAGCAGCTAGGGCAACTTACTGTGAGATGCACTGCACCTGATTCACATCTGCAAAAGTGAGAAGGGAAAATAGCAAACCAACAACAAGTATGTGCTCTTTTCTCTTCATCTTCAGATGTCTATATTCTGAAACTTCAGTAGTCCTGCATAGGTATGTTTTACAGCTAGTGAACCATATATTTAAGTCTACGAAAGAAAAAGTTATCAGTGCTTGTCACTGAATTATCTTTAGATATGTTCCTTTTTTTTTTTTCTTTCTTTTGATTCTTAAAAGATTTCTTTTTTTGCTCCTTTCTGCAGCTCTTACTCATAGAGGAAATCTGATCTGCTGCAGCACGGAAACATCAGTGGTGAGATGGCGAGACAAATTCCTTAGGGAGCTGCCCGTAAGTCTGGTCAACATTTAAGATGAAAAGTTTTGCATTTTCTTTGGCAGGATGTTACATGCAGAGTTTAGTTGTATGAGGCAATTGCTGAGGCAATAAGGGAATATTCAGGAACACAAGCCTCTGCTTTGAGTAGGTGAGTAAGCACAAAGGCAGAAATAATCTCGTTAAGACTTTATCTTTCTTCCCCGTCCCGCTCTCCCCTTCTT